>JBAMIG010000026.1:10575601-10585601 GCA_037177335.1 Kiunga ballochi | reverse complement strand
CTAACTTGCAGCCTGGCTCATACTTCCACATCATTAAGTATGTGGACTCACACATAATGACACTTTATAAAAAAGAGAAATCCTCATATAATATCTCATTGTGCAAACATTCCCTCAGTGTCAGATCTGGGTTCCTTAATGACATTAAGTGTTACAGACAGTTTTCTACAGCAGGAAGTGTCTGAGTCACTTTATCTGAATGCTGATGAGACTGCAATGGGGGCATCCAAGTGGCATGCTGATCTGGATAGAAAGAGACTTATTCATATGCACCCCTGATAGCGACTTTAGTCAAACAAAGTACATCTTTTCCCTCTCCCTGCAGTCTTTTAATGACTTGGGGATTTGTAGATAGAAACAAACAGAAAATAAGGCTTAATGATAGACCCGTAATTGTATTTGTATCACAGAAAACTGTTTGTTTACAGGGATCTTAACTAGGCTTATTAAAAAAATTCCCAATCAATATTAGCAAGCATTAAGAGAAAATTCGGAGCATGTTGGGCAGAATTCAAATACACCTGCTGTTGATTTTTCTTCTTTTTGCAGATTTCTTTTACATTAGAAAGATCAAAGAAGAGGCTTTTGCTTATTATTAGCTTATTTTACCCCATCTGAGATTTGTAAACGAATCCTGCTCTATGTCTACAGACAAAGTCACTGCACGAGACTCCGATCCATTTAAAACCAAGCCATGTGTCGAGTAGCAACATAAGGAAAAGGCAGGCATTTATAATGTATTAGAGATAGTGGCATTACTTCATCGATCTCACAGAAGGGAAAGTACTTTATCACAGGAATGCCACTGAAATGTGATTCAATATTCAGAACAAAAAAACAATCAGGACTCTGTCCATGTAGGCATTACAGAATAATCAGTGACATGAGGTAAATAATGATCCAAAGTCTGCATGCTAAGGGAGCCTTGTTCTCTCTGCAGTGAATGTAAACACTTAGTAAACACAGACATTTTGCCAAAAGTAAAACGCTTTTCCCATGTTCTCTGATTTACAGAATTAGAACCACAAAACCTTTGGCAAAGCATTAATGCATTGAAACCCATCTTATGTCAACTGCCCAAAAAATGCATAAAACATAAGATATAGTCATTGGCAGAAGGTGATGTAGGCAAAACCCCAAACATGTGTTTAATTAGATATTGATTTGAGAACATGTGCACAAATGTAACACTAAATGGGCTAAATTTGCAATGCAAACAGACTTGCTTTCACTATGATGAAAGCTGAAACCAGACTCTCAACTACTAGCAAATCTTTTGTAAAAGGGGATAATAAATGTGTTTGAGCAACATTTATAATTTCCATGCACTACAACAGGTCAATGTATGCACCATCAAAAGACAAATGACGTTCCCTTGTGAACATCTTCTAGTAAGTATGAGTAGCCAAGCAGATAAGATGCTGTATACTTACCCTCTTTAAATCAGTCAATTACCTCAAAGGCACACGTACCTGTCTACCTAATTGTGTCCCCAGTGCTTAATTATCTAAAGAAATTTTAGGGAGATGAAGCCTGAATCTGCCAGATGAAGGGGGGGCAAAAAAGCCCTGCAGCTTGTTAGTGCTCTCAAACTGATATATAATGAAAGGCTAGATGTGCAATATAAAACTGTTAAAAGTAAAGAATGACGGCAGAGTTTAAACTGGCATGTTGAGATGACAATTTAAAAAAAAAACACCCAGCTTACATCAATAGATTTTGGGCAGAACTACCAGCATGGAATGCATTTAATAATTTCTCAATATATCTAGAAGAACCAAATAAATGCCAGCTATATCTGCTAATGGTTGAATCCAGCATGCCCACTGCAATTTAGGAGTGTTTGATGTCAGTTTTGAGTTAAACTTCTCCAAATTCACTGTGTTGACATGGTGTTCTGCCAAAATAATTTTGTACCACTGAATAGCAGTATAACTCTGGACAAGAGAAAAGTGTAACCATAACTCATATTTGTTGAAAACTATTTTGCAGCTTCTCCTTTGAAATTGTCCATCCATTTTCTTAACTGCTTATTTAAAATCAGGATGGTGGTTAGCTAGAGCCTATCCCAGCAGCCAGTCGGGCAAGAACCGGGGTACAGCCCGGACAGGACCCCAATCTTTAAATTGTCATTGATATTTCTGCTAAGACTGTTGTTTCTCATTGAATTTAATCTTTAATACAGTAAAACGTAAAGGTTTCGCAAAGTAATGTCAAATAAGTTATATTTATTGATCCCACAAATGCATCCCTTTGAGGTATTCATACTGCCTCAAAGGGAGTTTATTATACATACAAAAAAATCTCTATACTTAAGAGCAATTTTCTGAGTGTGCATTGAGCTAATAGTGGCTATTTTAATAAACTGTTTGGCTGAAACTGGGCAGACTTCTCGAATGGGAAAATAATATAACTATTATATAATTACTGGTGACAAAGAGTCAGAAGTCAGACTGTAAAGAGATCTCTTTTTTTTTTCACCATGGACACTATTTATACTGGAAGTGGTATAACAAAGGATTTTTATGGATAACAGATTCTTTTTGGAAAGAGCACAGTAGGAAGGACCAAGATACCAACGGTTCTGTAAGTGTAACTTATTTGTTCATATAAATACGCACTTCTTTGATCATACTATCCATTCAGTTGGTAAGCTGTCTTTAGTCTTTTTGTAAATCCACCTCTGACTGGCATCCTGTATGAGCCGATGCTCTGCAGAGATCAGAATAAAACTGTGGCACAACTTTAACGTGGCACACATGAACCTAGTAGAAATTGGCCATGAAGACTCCTCTGTGTGTTGTAATGTACTCTGACTTAAATCAATAATAATACAAGATCTGAGCAGTCAAACACAATCCAATTATTTATCCATACAAGGAGAGCAACAATGGATCACACATACGCTTCATAATACACAAACAGTTGTGCCACAAAGCATGATGGGAAATAAAACAACAAACCTACCCCAAGGCAACCACTACAGTGTTCTGTTAATTTTTAAAACATGAAAGTGGAATAGAACATGGTTGACGATGCCAATCCAATTTTAAGTCCAGTTCATTGCAAATAAGACTAACTAGCTATTTTTACTCTCACTTACATATTTGTTTGTGTGACTATCATTACTTACAGAATGAAGGATACTGGGTAATTTTTCAACAAGGGTAACCCAATTTAGGGTCTGCACACTTTGAAGTGCAGATTCGTCAGCAACCATAAGTCATTCTGCCAGGCCAAGTGCTGTTTCAATTTGAAGGCAACTTCAAATCCACCCTTTAAATTCACTTGGTCCCAAATTAGCTTACAACAAAGGTAACAGGCGATGCATCCTTCATGGCCTCTTCTCCTTGAATTCATTGAACACCAGATAGAAAATAACATGCAGAAGTCAAGTGCCCGCGAGTACCTTTTTGTGTCTCACGACCACAAATTAATTTTATTCTATTCACTAAATGGATAAACAGAATATGAAGCACTATGACTGAAGAACTATGGGTAATTCTCATTCACTAGGTTGGCTCTCATTTCACTCAGGCATGAACACTTTGGAGTGTGTAGACTACAAATGACCTTTTAGCCTGCGTAGTCTTAAGTGTGCTGACCCTGTATTGTAACACAAAGTCCTTCAAAAAGCTTATCATTTTGAACCTGGGATCTCCAAATCCGGTCCTCAAGGGTTGGTGTCCTGCAAGTATTTTATGTTTTCCTGCAGCGACACACTTGATTCACACGTTGCCAACAGACTTGTGCAGATCTCGACAGCAAGCTGTGAAGACCAATTTGATTTGAATCGGGTGTGTTTTTGTTGTGAAACTTTCAATATCTGCAAAACAATGGTCATCGATGACTGGAATCAGAGATCCTTGATTTAGCGTGTGTCAGGGCATTAAATAGTTAAATACCTTGAGCCTTGATCCCACGAGGCAACGGAAAGCTACAACAGAGATGCGTTTGAGGTGCTGTTTTTAAAACATCAAGCAGAGGAATAGTAGGAAGGATCTCTTAGTGTTGAATTTTTAAATATGTAAGGTGGTCCCGTACAATTATTGGAAATCCTGTACTATTTAAGGAGTGTACTTTGGAATAGTCTGTGTTACTCCCTCGAAGTTTAATCATGCTCAGTCGTTCTTTGTTATTCACAGGAATTTTTTCACGGACACTTTATCTTCGTTGCCCCAATTATGCCGTCAGAACTAAGAAGACAAATACAAACTTAAATGAACTTGAAGCTCAAGACAGGATTCATACAAATAAACAGAAATAAACAATACTTAATTGAAAGCAAACCATTTTTATACACATACATGAATTAAAAGCTTATTTGGCTTCACGACCGCAAGAAAAGACCAAATGACAATAAAAACATGCAAAACAATTTACCTCATTGGCCGCATTAACTCCAAGGAAATAAAATATCTTTGTACAGCTTTCATGTCTTATCTTTCAGACTAGCGTTGTACAGTAGTGTGGCTCTTCTAGTGTGTCACCAATTAACCTTTCCCCCGAGCAACAATGAGGACAAGCGGAACAAAAGAATTGTTCCCCTTCCTTTTTGGTTTTATTCAACTAAATAAAATATAATATTAAAATGAATTTACAAAAGACCATGTAGTTATTAACTGAACATTTATCATATTTGTGAACATAACATTCTACTTGAACCAAAAATAATTACAAATACAACAGCTGTCTCTGACGGCAGCTACAGTCTGTGAGAATGTTTTCAATAAGTCAAAAAATTCGGAAAAATTCCAAACCTTCATTAAAATGGGTTTGCTTTCACACAGCAGTTTAATCATGTGACCCAAACTCAAAAAATTGCCAACTATAGGTTATATTCCCTGAAACGACTAGTAACCAAGAAGAAACGGGGATAACTGCCTCATCAATGGGTCGGAAACTGCAAAGTAACAGAGTAACTTTATACAGTGTAAATATTACTGCTTTGAGTTTAAAATGGTTATGGATATCACAAGCAGCTGTTCTGTGTTAACAGCAGGAGAGGTAGTGAGCTGTCTGACATGTTCTAATGTACCTACACACTCAAAAAAGACTAAAAATATTTCCGATTTCTAAGTTGGTTGCCAAATCAGTTGTCTTTATCACATTG
Source organism: Kiunga ballochi (assembly GCA_037177335.1). NCBI lineage: Eukaryota > Metazoa > Chordata > Actinopteri > Atheriniformes > Pseudomugilidae > Kiunga > Kiunga ballochi. The sequence goes on along the minus strand of JBAMIG010000026.1, from coordinate 10,580,488 downwards.
AAATATAGCCTTTGTGCCACTACTATACTACTTTCACTGATTTATACTAATAATAGCAATTACTCTGTAGATATTACATTTTAACTAGCTCTGGTGTGTTCTTTCTATTTATTTGGCTAATTTTATTATTATAAGAAAATAGCCATTGTGTCTGAGATACGTCTCAGTTGTCCAACAGATTAAACGCTGTGCATTGTGTTTGAACAAAGAATGTAATCCCTGGCGACTGCAGGGAGTGACTCACACAGGATTTGTAATGACATAATGAAGAGATGAATGTTGACATCTGATAGCTGGCTATTCATGTTTGCAAAGCAAAATGAAGAGAGAGAACATTGCATCAAGCTGATACTCTTGTTTAACCATTTCTCCAGGGCTCATGGCTGCTATGAAAATTACAGAAGGTAAATTATGGACGAAACGCAGTCAAGTCCATCAGGCTTAACTTAATTTACAGCTAAATGCAATAGGCTACTCCAAAGAGGCTAGTATATTTTTCCTCAAGTGAGCATTACCAAGCAGCTACTCTATGTACAAGTTGTATAATACATACCTGCATAACTTCATGGTTTGAATACATAATAATAATAATTCATTATTTTATCTCGAGATGAATTTACATAAGGCTTTTATACATGTTCTATGTCCTCGGACTGAATTTAAACCTACTAGGAAGTAAGAATTACCATTTTGTCCTAAGGTCGAGTTTATTTTGATTGCGTTTAGTCCTGATGTTCTCCTGGACATGGTCAAGAGTTTTAATTAACGTCTAATAGATGCAGTTTCCATCCCAAGCTCAACTTTTCACCTTGCCCTTGTGTCACGTGGTGGTAGATCAAAAGAAATCGGCTCAGTTAATGAGATGGTGGGTGTTACGTTGAGTCAAAATCTTGCTTTCTGTGTAGTCATCAGAAAATGAACTTGTAATGTTAGGAAATACACCATTCCTTTAGCTTAATAGCTATCAATTAATAACTGCTTATGAAAACTGAGCCACTATACATTTATGTCATCAGTAGAGCAAATTTCAGCTGAGTTATATTTATCTTGCCTTCTGGGTAGAGATATTCTGACGTAGGTTTAGGGTGGAAGGAAGACCCCTTGAGATGTTGTTTATCTGACTTTTAAATAACACGTGTCAAACTCCACTCCTCGAGGGCATTCAGCAAGTTTTGCTGTTTCCTTGCACTGACCATCTTTTTGCAAATCAAATGGATCCATTAAGTACTTTTCAGTCTATTCATTAATAGGAGGACTGGATTTTAAAACCATTGCTTTTGATAATATGTTGTCAGCCACAAGATTTATATAATAAAGTGTATATAATAGAATGTGTGTATGTATGTGTGTATGTGTGCTGGTGATGTGGAGGGGAGGGGGTGTAAATGTGTAAAGGACTTTGTGCAATGCTTTTATTTTATGAAACGAGATCTATAAATGAAATCTGCTTTGATTTGATACAGTATATGCTGTACTTATTACATTTCCAAGTTTTTGACAAAGGTCAAGTCTGGGTTGCACCTGTCAAAGACATTTTGTGCTCACCACTCAAAGTGTGTCGACAACACTATTTCACTTAAGCGCTTTCCCCTAATTAGAATGTTCTCCATGGTCCTGATAATTAGCCTGTTAATTGCCTCTACTTTCAGAAATGCATTTGAGCATTGAATTGATATTCAACACAAATGAGTCCTTGCAGGTTTTATTCTATGGTTCCCAGCTGTTGGATAAATCTGCTGCTGGTGGAAAACATAAGGGAAAACACAATCCAATTCTATGCTTTTTTTTCTTCATCCTTATCATTTAATTCTTAGAGCGATATCAAATAACTTAAAAATGCTATGTTTAACTTTTATTGTCTGGGTTGATGTTCTGTTCGGTAAATCAGGTTCCTTTCGTTCCTTCTAAATAACTTATAACCTTTGATTATATTTAGGATTTTGTGAAATGTGCTTCAGATATTTTCATCCATTTTCTCATGTCTTCTTTTCACAGAATTAATAATAGACCAGGTGACTATCAGCTTTAGATACCTGTGCAATGAAAATATACCTCGATTTTACCTTGTGGACAATTTCCCCTCAGCTCACCCGGAAATATCCCATTGCCAACACAAACGCTTGCTTTTCTTTCACAATTGTGTGTGGTTCACATGTATGTTCCCCTTTTATATTTAATTTACATGGCATGGAAAAAAGGGTGCCCCCTCTAGGCCTCTCCTGCCACCTGCTTTGACAGTTTGAGGCTGAAAACCCATCAGGAAACTCAGCTCCACGCATGAGAGAATTCCTGTTAGGACTCCCGCAGAGGAAAATGGGACCGGCCCCTTAATTTACCGGCTGAGTCAAAAGGAGGGCCCATTGATGTATTTTGAGTTAACTAGCTGCACTCAGAGGCCCATCGCTTTGCTCTTTCCATTCTGTATTACTCTTCATTTAACAAACTGTGTTCCATTCTGTGCTCTCAGCTACATTTATGCTGCTTTTGACTCTGATGAGCTCATGCTGATATTTTGCCAAGGACAACTTTTTTTTTCTATGGTGGCTGAATGGTAAATTGATAAATCAACCATATTAATGTTAAAAAGAGCTGCTTCTAACCCACTAAGAAGAGCAAAAACAAAGAAATACAAAAGTCTCTTACATAATATCAGACCAGAGTAGAAGTAGAAAAACCATGCTTCCTCATTTTTATCTCTACATAATTCAAACCAAAAATCAATATATAAAAAAGCAAAAAAAAGTGGTTTGTTAGATCTTTATGCCAACCTTCTGTTACGCAACTCCTAATACTAATAACCAATCAAATATTTTACAGCTTTGTTGTGCAGTTGTGTAAGCTCCAAGGCTCTTCATTCTTTACGTACTTATGTGCTTTAAACTTTTATGTGGGATATGTTCTTAAAATTAACATTTGCACTTCTACATTAAGCTATTGCACCAAATACACAAGGAGCTTGTGCTTCAGAAGAGGGAAGTGGAGTGGATTTAAGTGGCTCAGTTCATTCCCAAAACAATCTGCCATGAAAATAAGTTTGAAGACGGTGCTTGGAATGCAGGTTCGCCAGTGAAAAATGATTGCACAGATTTATAGTACACGATAATATATAATAACTTGCTCCAACAGAGACAGTTTTGCAGAATGAAGCAAGAATGCACTGAGCGCATGCTATTTTCTCTCTGCACAAGGTTACAAGTTCCTGCAGCTAGTGTTGTGGGATTTTTCTCTGACTCTAGACAGGTTGGACTGATGCAAAGTTGAGGGTATACCATTGGGTTTTATGCGGCGCAAAACTACAATCTAGATATAATCCAGCAACATTACTTTTGACTTTCTTTCTCATTCAAGCATAAAATTTCTCACTAAAGTGCAGTCACAAAGCCCTTGTTGTCCCTACAGAGCTGCACTGATGCTGTGGATCCACAGATAACAAGATACAACTGAAACATGATGACAATGCAAAAGACTAAGTTTGTCCATAGAAGCCGATTAGACATCATAGTCCTCCTGCTGCTTCATCTACAAGTAAATGTTTGTGAATAATGGGTCTTGGTTTGCACCAGAAGGATTATTGAATTCTAAATGACAATAACAAGAATGTAAAAATAAATAAATGAATAAAAGCTTGACAAAATACATCAATAAAATGACTTCATCACTCAATATCCACTCTTTACACAGTAAATATAATTAGCACAGTGTTAGACACAACTGCAGGTGTGATGAAATGAAAACAAAAACTAGAGTGATAACGTTTTGTTATAGTCTAATCAACACAATGAAAGATTTTTTATAAAAAATTATTCTGCATGACTGAGCTTCTCACTCTATAACTGAAGCTGGATTTATACTATTGTGTAGCTTAGTATTCTAGTACAATAAGATCTGAGGCTGATACATCTTAAAACATTTCATTTGTAAAATTGTATAACTAATATTTACATAAAATACATCACTATCTTACTAGAAAAACTTTTTCACCTCAGCGAAATTATAAAATACTAGACACATGTAAAAAACGTATATGTTAGCTTAAGGCTAACGTAGGTAGAAAATACCATTGATAGGCTAATGTTACAATAAAACTAAATGGGATAAAAAAAAACTGTACATCAACAATTGTTTACTTCTAAGAGATTATCTGTTCAGTTAAAAAAGGACTAGAATAGTTGCCTAAAAACATTTTTCAGTAATAAAATAAAAGAAACATGTGATCCATTTCAATTTTCTGACTAAATTGAGTATGGAAACACTGAATGGACAAAACACACTTCTTTATTGCAAGAACTCTCACCCTGAGAGAACTGCTTTCTATATTTTTATGCAATGAAACATATGCAATTGATAACATTCATGTTTTACATGTTTATGATACAGTATTATATTATTTTTTATCTCTAAAGCACTTTGAATCTGGAAACAAAGAGTGAAATATCTGTAGACAGGGTATTAATAAAATGATTATGCAAACACAGCAAGGTAAGAAACCCAATGGACTGCAGTATTTACCATGTTTAATAGTTTGACAGTAGTGTGTTTGAATTTAACCGGTATGATTCATATCTGTTGGACTATCGTAGCATCAAAGTATTTTTTTGCTATTTTGATGTTTTATTTCTTATTGTTTTCCACATTGCCTGTTTTGAAGCTGTGCTTGCAGAACTGATAAGCACTTTGAACCTTGATGAAGATGAAAGACTGATTTGTTTTCAGAAGTTTTCAGTCATAAGGTAATTTGTTAATTTTTCCCAGTTGAAGGGCTCAGCTCCACCTAGATTTTCTGGACTCAAAGCAATTCTATCATTCTGTTGTTGGTTCACATTGAAGTTGTTATTGAATAAACATATAGTAGGCTATTTTTTTACGATTCTTTTTGTAAGACAGACA
>JBAMIG010000026.1:10550009-10560108 GCA_037177335.1 Kiunga ballochi | reverse complement strand
AATGTGGCTGGGGAGAGGGAAGTCTGGGCTTCCCTCCTTGAGCTGCTGCCCCCGCGACCCGACCTCAGATAAGCGGAAGAAAATGGATGGATGGATGATTATGATTGGTCACCACAGTCCAAACCTGAGCATCACTGGGATTATTTTGGATGTCTGTGTACTTGTTTAAACCATAGTTAAACGCTTCTATCATCACAAGATCTTAGCCAAAAAAGAAAACTAAATCAGCTTGGCATGAAAACAGCTTGATAATAACTTTTATTACTTTTCTTTAATTTATGTTTTTATTGTGATTTTTGCTGTTTTTAATTCTTCTCTCTTTAATGCTTTTACTGTTTCCATGTAAAGCACTTTGAATTGTCCTGTACATGAAAGGTGCTATACAAATTAACGCCTTGCCTTCTCAGACATTGTTTTATGTATATGGGCATATATAGGTGTTTGCATGTTGCGTTTGTGAGGATATGTTTGTCTGAATGTTTTTACAACTTTGTTTATGCATGTGTTTTACTTTTTTAATGTAAAGCACTTTGAGTTGCATCATATGTATGATAAAGTTTAACTGATGCACCCATTTGAACATACAAATGCTAAAAAGTGTTAGAAATGAAAGAATTGTCTCATTTTGGGCCTTCTACACAGGCCATGGAGAGACAGTATCTTTCTTTTGTTTATCTTTTTTAAGCTGTCCTGTCAACATCATGACAGAATGATGGTCTGGCTGCTTTATTGTGCCAAACAAATTTACTCTGCCAAGGGGAACCTTTTTGATGCGTGTCTCTCCTGTCGATTCTGAAATTTTAGCCTTTTTTTTGTGTATTATTTATATCAAAAATCTGTGTTGTTGTTGGTTTTGTGGGCTTTTTTTCTGTGTATAACTGCTGGACAGGATCAGAGGAAGAGAGGAAAAGGATGAAAAATAAAATACAAAAGGTGAAAAAAGTGGAGGAAAAGGGGAGAACAGAAGAAAAAGAAGAAAACAAGCAGCAACTGCAACACATTCTCCACACACAAACATGTTTTACCTTTAGATGAACATCAAGTATTCTACAGTTTCAAAGACACAACGGACTGTAAATCCATTTATTACCACAGAGAGCGCAGCGAGCAGTGTGTGTGTTTCTACGTATGTGTGTGTAGGGCTGTGTGTCTGCTTCTGTGTATGTATGAAGGGTCGAAGTGTGTGTGGTGTACATGTGTGTGAGATGTATTGAGTTGAGGGCCCCATCCCTGCCAAGCCGGCAGCCCCCCACCCCCCCATGCACAGGACTCTGGATCCTTCGACACCCTCAGGTGTGCAGGACCATAAAGCATGCAGGTAATCAACAGGTGTGTTGTTACAGCATTGTGACCAGGTGTTTTCATTCTTTTCCATCAGTCTTGTACATCCTTTGTTGTGTGTAATGGTGTTCTGTGGAGAACTTTATATTAAACAAGCTGACATTTAGCAGTATTATTCTTTTTATATGGTTTTAAACATATTTGTGATCAAAAGTTTACATTAAACTGGATGTTTCTCATTTTGGAAGTGATATGAAAACCTTTAATTTGAAAAATCTGTATATTTCTGATGAGTTTTAACACCCTGAGATCTACAAGCCTTCGTAAAAAGCCATACATTTCTGAATCTGTATCTTTGTAATCTTATAAGGTTTAATTTGTCTGTTTGTGGCATGTTGTAGCATTTTTTTGTAAAATGTAGGTGCTAGCATAAAATTCTGTTTTCAGCTTTATTATTAGGCACGCTGTAGAGCTTCAACAAGTTTCCCCATTCAGACGAGTGAATCCAAAACCATTTCCTTTATTTTGAAAGGTTATTGAGAAATTTATAGGGAATTTATATTAATAAGATCAATAATCAGGAAAAGAAATCTGTCCAGTATACCTTGTGGAAATTGCTCAGAGATAAATGCAGGAAAACATTACATGATAGAGGTCTTTTCTTCTGATATAACATTACAGAAACAGCTCGCAGTTGTGTCATTTTATTACCGGATTCATCAATACATGAAATATATCTAGTAGTTTAACATTTCCAATCACAGTAAAGTGTTAAAATATGCGTTACTTTGGTTATACCGATGCACAGATATTGCTTGTAACTGATGTCACACCAAAATATTTTATTACTTTAGTAAAATGACATCCCTGAAGACACTTTTTAAAGGTCAGAAAATATGCGAAGCATTTTGAATCCAAGCTATTTATACATATCTACTTACATTTTTAAATCCTAAAACTGCCTTTATGACATAACGCAAAGTTTTCTGATCCGCTCTTTCACCCCGGCCGTCGGTTTTCACATGTGAGCGGTCTTGATTTGCTCAGTGGAACCTTCCTGGGACTATGCAGTGTTTGCAGAAATGCCTCTCTTTAAAAGCTCTAAAAACACTTCAAACATTTGATGGATGGCTCCCGTGAAACCTTGTGGCCTCCAAATAAGCTATAATGTAATTCTGCTTCTTGTGTGATTTCCCTCCATGACCCTGTGCGTGGAACAATCAGCAACTTTCAGCAAAACACAGTGCCAAGGTTCAAATATTGCAAAAGAGGGGAAATATACACACAGACTGTAACACATGACCCCAGAAGACATCAGAGGAAAGCTGTAAAAAAAAAAAAAATGCAAAAGAAAGGCTGCCGAGAGGTATTTATACCTCACATGTTCACAGTAACACGACAATTTTGCCTTAATGCAAAGCTGTCACAATACTTTGCTTAGCATGGGGTTCACTGCAACCCTGATTATAAAGTAGAGCTTTTGGGAGAATGATAAAGATGAAGACAAAATGAGCATTTAACATGACACAATGGATGAAGCTAATACCTCATCAGGGCAATGAGGTTCATCAGAGTGAGTTTATAATGGAATAAAAGAAGATGCTAAAGATGTATCTGTGGGGGAAGGAGCACAGCTGGACTTGCCTAAAAGTCTAAATATTCTGCATGACTGGCTTTATTAGTGCTGTATCCATTTTTATTTAAAAGAGGACCATTATGGAGTGACAGCTCATTACTTTTACAGGGTTTATTTGCAACATCCGGCCAAGTTAAAGGCTGTGTCTGTGTGTGCCGAAAGCTGAAAAGGTTGGCAAATATTTAAACACACAGGAGTTTAATGTAAAAAAAAAAAAGTCTTTCACATCACTTTGTTTTGGTTCTAAAACTGATGCAGGGAAGATGGAAGAAAAATGAGTAAAAATGATTTTAAAAAGGATTCAGTAGGTATAAAAACACGTAGTTCTCCCAATTATAAAACAGGCTAATTCATCAGATTGAGTTTAAACACTTCAGTCGAGCCGAAACTATTCAGAGGATTCAATTAAGTAACTCACTTAATCACCTAATGAGCACAAGACCTTCATCAAGCTGGACAAAGATAAGTTTATAGACATCCAATTATTGCCACAACAGTTTAAACCTTTTAGGAGATGTTATCCTTGTAAAAAATAAATAACAAGGCAAGTTTCCTTTTATTTTGGTGAACTTGTTGCTCTGATAAATGTATCTATTTTTTCTGAAATAATTATTTCAATCTAGCGGCACAGGTCACTGGGGAAATCTAACCAAACAGCTTTTTACCAATAAAAAGATTAGTTAAAATAGCAGTTATTACTGATGAGAAACAATATACCTTAGCTGATCAAACTCTTTATATAGCAAAAGGGATTTTAAGGCGCAATCTTTACCAAATAATAAAATCCATTTAGTTCTTTTTTTTTTTTTTTTTAAATATGACAGGTCATTAAAAATACATAAAGCTTAAGGTTCAAAAGTTCATTCAAGTCCATTTAGATAGAATTTATCTGGAATCCAATCATTATAGTGCAATTCTTTAACTGTTCAATATTAGAAGAGTAAATATTAAAACCTCAACTGACTGCAGATCATCAAGGCCAGAATCATTAAACCTTATTACCTACATCTAAAAATTATTATTTACAATTAGATATTTTAGATATTTTTTTCTAAGTGAAAAAAAAGCCTAAATTATTTCTCCTTAAAAGGAGCTTAATGGCACAAATAACAGACTTGTCACGAAAATCTTCTAGAAATACATTTTTTAAATATTTGATCACTGAAAAATGCCTGGAATCAGTATGATGTCCAAAAAAAATCTAAATCTCTGCCAATAATAGCAATTGACATAAAAAACTAGCAACAAAAACTAAAGTTACTTAAGTATTTATTTATATTTTCCCGTTTCTTTCAGTATTTCAATATTTCTGCACATATAACATACAATATTAAAAAATGTCTAAAATAATATTTCTTGGAGTGATAGACCATAAAATCTGTTGGAAACCTTAAATGCAGAGTTGCAACTTTTACATGCATCCCTTTTGTCTAAATTCCCTCTTCTGCACGTCATCCAGCTGCAGAGGACAGGTAACAAGCCCTTCATTACATCCAGGTGTGCTGCACCTAAAAGTTACAGGATGGTAGATCTGAATGGGCACCCCATCCCAGTTAAAACAGGCCACTGACTTACGAGTCAGAGTTTTTCCCTCTATTTAAAATAACACATCTGGATTCAGGAACTACTGCAATCATCTCACATGTATTTGCTGTTTTTTGTCAAACCAACAAATTAGATAACATCCTTTAGACTATAAATCAAAAAACATCTAATTTATAAAAGGTTTAGAATTAGAGATCAGTTAGAAAAACTGTTCTCTTAACAATAAAAATGCACATATTAGCAAATATTAAAATAACTTATTAGAAAATACATTGTGAAACTTTTTTTTTTCATAGGTCTGTGTTGCTTAACCTCTCTGACTCTTGCCTGATGTGTTTTGGAAGCATCACACTGAGCAAGAAATCCTCTCCCACCTTTTAAGTCACTCTTTCCCCCCCGTGTGAAGTCTTGCAGCTTCCTAGTTAAGCTTGGGCATCAGGGAACAAGAACTACCACTGAGGAGGAAAGGGCGATACAGCCTGCAGGGTCAGTGCACACATAATGGATTGCTGAGCTGCATGCTAACATATTGTTAGACTTCCAGAATGAGCAAGACTCCTGCTGCATGTGAGATATATGAGAACCCAAAAAGGAATAACTTTTGCAAGTTTTGTTGCTTTTCTTTTGTAATGTTTTGTTTTTAATGTGAGAAAGTAGCCTATTGGAGCATCTCTATGTGGCTTTTGTAAAAGCTCATGAGCATAGCATCTAATACCTGCTGCTTCATCAACATTATAAAAGAAGATAGCATAAATTAGATCATTTCCTTACAAATCTGTCTGGAGTTAGGTAATAGAGATCTGAATTGAAGAGCATAAAATGAAAATTATGATGAGGGCACTGTATGGAAAATTGGTATCATTCTGTTCCTCGTTTTGTACTAGCAGTGCACAGTTGCTGCAAACACGTTCTGTTGAAACCTGAGAAAGACGGATTGACTTCCAAAGACTTTAATGAGTTTTTAATGCAGAGAAAAACTGAACTGCAAAGAATGCAGTGCATGTGTGCACCGCTCACATGCAGATGGAAAGGGGGTAAATGTGTCGCCTTGCAGGGCTGCCAGGCCTGGACATCTGGTGCCTCGTAAATTCAGTTTATTTCCAGGTCAAAGCTGAACAACAGCCATCTCCTCTCCCCTGTCACTCTCATCCAAAGCTGATGAGAACTACCATCAGAGAAAATAGCAGATCAAAGAACTTCATGTCAAGATCCACTGCTAGATAATAGCATGTGCCATCTCAGTCCTAATAAAAAGACACTATTACCTGGCAACACTAATGTCCCTCTTGAAGTTCGTGAATAGCAGCAAAATATTGCTTTTAAGCATGTTTTGATACTAGTGCAGTGAATAAATATAATAATTTCTTTTTGTTTTGTTTTATGTGTGGTATTTATACACTGAAGTAGCTTAATGGACTCTGAATATTTGGAAGACATACCAGACCTTGAGGCCTTAAAACAAGTAGATAAATATTTCCCATCGTCATTAGAGCCATCTTTACCCTCAATCCTTCGAGGCCTGGTAGTCAGGGAATTTAGGTTCAGCAACCAGTTAAACTTCTAAGGACGCAGACTTGTTATCCATCATGAAATTAAAGGATTATCGGTTGTTCAGGATTTGGGTCTTTTTATATTTTTACAAGACTTTGGAAGTCAGCTTTTGCAGTAAGATGGGCTTTTTTTTTTTTTTTTTTTTTTTGCTGTGTTTTTGTTAGTTTTTGAGCCTTTTAATTTTAAGCAGCCAACCCTATTAAAAATTGACATGTGCATCGAGGTGTTATGTTCCCATCAATGCTGATCAGAACCAACACCAATCCCTTGCTACCCAAACTGCTAACAGTAAAAGGAGAAATAGTAAAGCTGAATATACTGTCCAATACCAGTAAAGCTGGTGGCATCATTGATGTATGAACATGTATGAGTCTATTGGTGGTGGAAGAGGCCGTCGGCGGGGATTGGCTGCCATGTTTCTGTCAGTGTTCCCCAAGGCAGTTGTGGCAACACGTGTAGCTTCCTGTCACCACTTAAGAATGTGGAGTGAATGGATAATAGTTTGGCTGCTTAGGTTTATTATTAGATTGCTCATATTTATAGCAATTCATACGATCAAACATGAAATTATGCAAAATTCTATTAAATCTTGTTAATATTCCACCTCAATAAGTCCATAATTGGGGTAAAGGGTGCAAACACTGCTTCTGTTTTATTTGTCAGCATTTAAAAACTATAAGAACCCTAAAAAGTGTCACCTCAAAGGCAAAACTAAATTAACGGTTTGAAGGACTAAACCTATGTAATCATGGCGGGATTTTGCAGACTTGAAATGCCGGTAGCAGATGGGGTCATAGGTGTGTGCACCTGTGCGCATGCATACAGTCTCTGGAGGTTTGGATTTCACACAGCGGGATATTAACAAGCAAAAGCATGGCGAGTGCATTTCCGATCACTCTCATTTCCCACATCACAGGAGACCTGAACCGCTCATATCCAGAGTTGAACGACACCATAGCAGAATAATTCTGCACGTCAATACTGGTCATGCTGGTGAACTATTTTCCTGTCTTTTCTTATGGTTTCAGACCTGCACCCCTGATCAACACCTCATTAGACACGATCATGTCTGTTTAAAGTTCAATTTGGAGAAGATTTCCCAAGACACCTGAAATCATTGGACATTAAGCAGGTCAGCACACGTGCACACAGTGGCAATAGCAGCTCACATAGGTTCACCTCTTTAAAGGGCACCAAGAAGGAAAAATGGTTCTTTTAAGAGGGTTAATATTATTGCATTCTTTTATTTGCTGTGGACATGGAAATCCTTGTATTCTGTTTGCACTTCTGTGATTGCCAGTGTAAAGCAAATTGGTTTTGCACCAGATGACATCCAAGACGTGCCGATACATTCTAATCCAATATGGCTCCTGTAACTAATGCATGCCCAACGTCGATATTTGGATAAAGACAAAGAAAATTTGAGTTACAACCATTTTTTTTTCACATTAGCGACGAGAGGTGCAACTGAGTAAATACAACACACTGAGCTAAAGAAACAATTAAAACTTCTCTGGAAAATGTCTTTTTTACCCCCAGTGACCACCAATAAACAACACACAGGTGGAAAAAACAGTTCTTTCCTGTTACTTTCAGAGGGAATGCATATTCTCCGTTACAAGTGAGCAGAGGATTGTTGAAAGAAATGTGTTAAGGAGGGGTTGATGAGCGGAAAAATGTAGGGACAAAAGTCCTAAAGATTATATGAATGAAAACATCCAAAATGTCACTTTTATTTTGAAATAGTCTTTACTATAAATTTCTCACGCATCATTTTTCTATTTATTACTATTATCTATGATAAAGAACTTTTAAAAACAGTTTTATTCACTAAAATACCTTAATAAACATAATATTCTATGTCTTATTGTGATTTGAAATGAACAAAAATGGAAAAGCTCAGTTACCTGTGACATTGTTCCATGTCTCCATTATCACTGCCGGTTATTTAATTACATTTATAATCCACGTTTTATTTCAGTCAATTGCAAACACGTTGCCATTATGGGATAGGAACATTTTAAAATGCCAATATTTGCCAAAAATAATTTAAAAAAAGAAAGAAAAAAAGGAAAATCATTGATCAGTTGAAAATCAGTTGAGTTAATTGATACTGAATGGGCATTCAGTGAACATCCCATGTAAATGACACTATAAATGCATTATTACTGATTTACATGTGACTGACTGTGCTCACATCTCACAGATTTTAAAGTGCTCCTAATTTAACCAAAGCTGTAGTATTTCTCCTAAGCCAGGCACCACATCCCACCAGTGTATCATAAGAATCCCTTTGCCGTAACACATTGATACCTTTATTGTGGTAATGCCTGCGTATCTGTCACCTCCCTGAGCTCCATGCCTTCAGAATCCAAAACCTGATCAACAGTCTTACTGTATAATGGTAGTATGATTTATCCCAGTATGGTTTGTGGTGCAGTAACCACAGATTACCCTGTGTTTGTTCTTTCTGCAGACATTTCTGCTTGCTGGTTTTATTGTCAGCAATGTTCTAGAGAATCAAATCATTCTGCCTGTGTTTGTGTGTTTGAATTAAAACTCGTAGTAATTTTTTTGCTTACATTTTAGCCATGCATGTTTTGTTGGATACCAATTCCTTCCCTTGACTTTGCTGCTCCATTATGTGACTTTCCTCTAAAGCAGGAGTGTCCAAAGTCGGTCCTTGAGGGCCGCTGTCCTGAAGATTTTTTTTATATATCCCTGTTCTAACACACATGGTTCCAATAAAGAACACAAAAGCCAATCAAGTTCAGGGTAATGATTGATTAACCTGAGTCAGCTGTGTTGGACCAAGGATTGTGGCCCTTTAGGACCAGACTTTGGACACCCCTGCTTTAAGCTAACAGAAGTAGAAGTCATCAAATGCTTACAGAAAAGTCTTTGGGTGTGGGAGTAAGGGAAAGCCCTCACTTTGAAGGAGCAATCTGATGAAGTAACTGGTTATTAAAGTCATGTTTATGTTGTTGACCTGTAGGCTGTTTTTGGTGTGTGTTGCTTACCTCCCTGACCTGCATTGTGTTTTACTCACAGAACTCTTTGTGTGATGACTTTTGAAACAACCTCACTGGAAAGACTCAAAGCAATGCTGCAGATAACTGAGTGATTTAACCTGAAGCCGCCTTCTCAGCATAATGTCAGTTTTGTTTCCATTTTACTCCTCATTTAGACGCTGTCCTTTCTGTCCCTCAAAGGAGTCAACTGATACAGTTAACCCTTTATCAGACATGCAAACATATATTGGTAACTTCTAACATTGCAAGCCAGTGAGGAAAAAAACACAACTTCTTTCAGGCAATTAGACAATATGACTCCATATAACACACTGTCAGACCAATCAGCAGCTGCCCAAAGCCTCCGACTTTCCCCTTTCCTGAGACTGTGATTACTTTTCTTCTCTTTCTAACTGTACAAGACTTGTAAAAGCAAAAATAAAGATAAGTCGATTAAACTCACGTATAATACCTTTGAATATTTATTCTAAATCTGCAGAGAAGGACAGAGCATTGGATTACTGAAATATGGGGAAAAATGATGCAATCATAGTTGATTATATCTTAGGTTCAGGCAAAGGTAATGAAAGAGATGTGCATTTTTAGGCGGATACCCTCTGCCAACTTAGGAAGTCATACATGGTAATTTCCCCACAAATGGTTTTTAACAAAAGATTAATCAGAAATTGTACAATGATGCTTCACACCCACCTTTAGAAACCTCGTAAGATATTTTCAAGAATGGTTTTGTTTGTTTTTTTTTAGTACTTTTTTACATTTCTCTGAAACTGTTTGACCCTAAATGGGCAGTGTATGGTTCATGTTTGCTTCATGGATTAAGAATATTGCTAGTCTAGAATGGACAAACCTCATGTTTGTTTGTTTTTTTGCCAAGTGTGACTCATGGACGAAATAACCAGAGCCAGCATTATTATGGTTTCTTGGCAAGTGGTTCAGTGTCACTCAGTTTGGACTATGGTTATGCCATAGTGGGATACACAGGTGGCTTTTATGGATATAAATGTAACTTTTGTAAATGACTGAGTGTCATTGCAGCACTATAGCAATAGCATAA
>JBAMIG010000026.1:10503559-10525367 GCA_037177335.1 Kiunga ballochi | reverse complement strand
ACACCCACTCCACCACCTTCCTCCCCACACATATACACACATGCTAACCACCACCTATCTCCCCTCTATACAAACACCCCTCTATACAAACACACACATTTACCCAGACATCCCCACATATCCGCCTCCCCCAACACACACGTTAACGCTCATTTTCAAGCTCTCTCGACCATCTGTCTCTCTCTTCCCGTAATCTCTGTCTCTTCCCTGCTGGTTTAGACCAGGCCAAGTTTAAATGCAGTGTTGACAAGCAGTAACAAGATCTCCTCGAGGACACCTTGAATTAATGAGATCCACTCATTTATGGTAGAGATAGACTTTGATGTGAAGGTGGATTTAACACTGAGTCTTAAACCTGTCATCACTAACTCCTGTCAATCCACTGAAAAGACCAGAGACAAAACAATGTACAAAGAAGATAATCTCCTTAACATGGCCAAGTGAAGATTTAGAGCCACTAAGAGACTTTTAGACTGAATGCGCCAAAGGTGTGAAGTCCCTGCTGAAAGTTTCAGATTAAAAGCAGTGCCTCAGCATCTCACTTTCAATCACAGCCATCTTACACTTTACCCACTTCTTATTAGTCTTACTTATTAGTCAGCACAAAAAAGGAGCTGTGGAAGAAAGGCAATGTTTCCTGACATAAAACACATCGTGACACCATTTCAAGGAGTACATTTCAAATTCTATTTGGAATATTAATGAGAAGCAAGTCTGCCTGAAAAGCGAAACCAATACTAACTTCTACCACGTTTTTTTCCGCGCCCGACCTCTTTTTTTTTCTTCTCCCCACTCTTTGTTTGATCTTTATGCAAAAGAATTCTCATTAGGTTTTATAATCCCCCCTGTTTTACATGAGGAATTGTGATGCAAAAACCCTCGAATGTGGCTCCATCAGGTATGCTCACTACCCGCAGGTACCAGGAATTAATGAGCATTTCTGTTCTGCACCTGAGCATCATCATGCAGCCTAGTGGAGCGGCCAATTTCCCTCTAACTGGCACTGCCCTCCTAGTTAGCTGCTACACCCCCCACGGCAGTGAGGGATTGTTTTCAGCAGTTAATTGACAAGATCCTGGTGGTATTCAGCGAACACACACATTGGTAGCGGAAGGGTGTGTGTAAGCAGCGCGCCACTTCATGTAGCTCCATGCATTACACTATGACCTCTGTACTAAGGCATTTGTTTAAAACTAAATGTTGTGCCAGTCACCACCGGATGCTTTATTTGTAGAGTTAATTACAGGCTTTGTCAAGTTGTGCTGTGCACCACAGGAAACCAGTGAATCAACCTTTAATTGTTAATGAGTGAATTTTGCATGACATTAGGACAAAAAAAATTCTCCAGGTCAACTTGAGTAAAGGATCTACTTTGTGCAGCTGGAGACATGGCAATACATTTTTGTTTTAAAGGCCATTAAAGCTGCTCAGCATGTAATGCAAATAGTAAAAAGAGGAATACCCAAATAGTGGAACTTAGAGATTTCACGCCGCAGCAACGGTAAGTAAGTGTTATTGAACTGCGAAAGAGGAGAGGAAATGGTCCTGAACAAAATGGGCCCACCGTCTGCTTGTCGCTTTGTCTGTTTGTGGCCAAGTTACAAAGAGCCTGAGGGGAAAGTGATTCTGAGGCTCTGACTTTGCCAACAGGCAACTAATCCCAGCACAAAGCTCAGCTGACCTGGAGCTGCCTGTCTGCAGTATCCACAACTCAGACACACACCATGACACCTAAATCCATATGCAGGTTTTTTGTTTTGGTGTGTGTGTGTGTGTGTTACACGAACACGCTTGTTTCTGTAAGCAGCTCACGTTGATGCGGAGGCATGTGCAAGCTTTGTTTGTTTTTTGAGATGGAGATCCACCAGTGACACAGTAACTACATGCCTAAACCCAACGTAAACCTAAGCATTTCACCAAAAATGACATTTTAAATTGTGAGATCTGGTAAATTTCATTGTAACACTTATCATTTGAAAAAACAGTCATTCTATTACATTTATTTATTTATACAATGCACATGAAATCTATTCATTTTTAGGATGTGCTGAAAAAAAGGATGCATTAAATTGTTTAGATTTGCTTTGTTACAAGCAACCATCTCTTATCAATTATTGGCAATGTTTTGTGGAGGAATCTGTTATATAAGGACATCATAAATTATGCGCTAGTATAAACAAAAATATCAAATCATGATCAAACTTGTGTTTTACAGACCTAAGTAATACACTTTCAATGCAACTCAACGTGTGTGTCCCCTCCCTCTAATCCTCACCAGCTTGATATGTTGTGACAAACACAGTTATCTTCTGATGGTGATATCAGAGGAGCAACATTAACACCAATATAACAGCAACATGAAGGTTTATGCAGTCCAAAAAATGTCTTTATATGTATTATTGTTGGTATCACTCTAAATGTACCTGAATATCTTGTGCAGTAGCCTTCACAGGTAATGGAGCCATTAGAATGTGGCCTCAATTAGCAGGAACAATCCCCATGAAGATGCACTTTCTCTCTCCTGCTAATCACAGCTTGTTAGCCGGGCCTCTTGTGAGCTGTTTGTTGTTAAATTATACTTGGTGTGGACACGCAAAACATTGCACAAATAAATCACTGGAAAATGGTTAATTCAGGAGAAAAATAAGAGGGAAACCATTTAGATTGTTCCTATTTTAGGAAAAAAAAAAGGTAAGAATGCAGCTGAACTTTGGGGATTTATTTCAATTTCCAACCAAATGTTTGATCTGACATGTCCCCGTTTTGTGTCAATTTCTGTTATTTTTCAAATATTTCCTAAAACACACCATATCTCACGCTTCAAGCATGCACAGAAATAATGTACACCATAGAAACCATCATAATGAGTGTTTCCATGTTTACTTTTACCTGCTGAACTGATAGTGGACGAACAAAACACACCAGAACATCCTCAACTGGATAGATTTGCTCATATAGGCCGATCAGAGAGGTTGTGGTGTGTACATGACGCAGATTAGTCTAATTGAACATTCAGATCCAAGCGCTCCGTGTAGATGCAGCTAATGTGAAAAGTTTGGGATGATTGGTTGGCTGATGTAGAACTCTTTAAAGGGTCCAGCTTCTCTTACAGCAAAGAAATAAGGGCATCACGAAGAAGTGCCAACTACACAGAAGCTAATTTAGCCCAGAACAGCTTAAGATTTATTTATCTCTTCTTTATATATAGATATGTCTGTTTTATATCGGACACAAACGACCAAAGCAGTAGAGTTGGGTAGTGTTTACGTCAATAAATATATTGTGATTTTGTCTTCCTTGTTTCTTTTGTAGGCCTTAAGTCAGCTTTACAGCTCAACACTGCTCCTGTGTTTTCCTTTGGTACTGCTTTGTTATATTGGGCCCAAAAGTGGATCAAAATGTGCATGTGCAGAAGATGGACAAAGGAGTCCTCATCCATCCTGAACATGAAACACTAATTGGTTTATTGTGTCCCGCTCCAAGACAGCACTGGGATGTCACAAAGCAAAAAAAAAAAAAAAAAAAAACAGCTAAATTGGAAATTTAAAAACATTTTCTGCTTTAACCTTTATTACAATAACAATAACTGTAGGTGACTGTAAGAAATGCTGACACTTTTACTAAAATACACAGATAGGAGTTATTGTAGTATTTGCAAGTTGTTGTTTTTTTTTTTTGTTTTCTCTGTTTCAAAAAGCTTTTGTGTCTAAAAAACGGTTTGTATCCTGTCTGGTTGTGTAGCTGTAATCCTAAATTATTTATGTGCCTTTAAAGTATTTCATTTCCTTCTTAGATTAATTGGAAACTTTATGCAAACCTTATTCCTAGATATGATATCACGTAAACTATTATAAATCTTTGGGTTGTAGACGGTCAAATGAGCAATAAGGAACTTGTGTCATGGAAAACTTGATGGTTTGCCCTGCAGCTCAAAACCCATTTTGCACCAGTAACTCATAAGCTCTACTGTGGCAAAACCTGACCGGATTAAAGGATGGCAACCCACAGCTTCTCAGGTCAGCTTTCACCTCTGCCTTTCTTATGCCTAAACATCTTGCTGCAGTTCCACTGTTCTGACACATTATATTGGGGTAAATTTGCCCGTGTGGTCCTGTCTTAGTCATCCACTCACCGATGATGCTGTTAGCATTCACCTCACACACTGGATAATTCTTCATTGGATACAACTCCTCTTTATTTGAGAGAAAAACACCTTTATACCTCATTTTCTTCCAATCGGAGATGAAGAACACTGAAATGCTATTTACATTTAGAATATGTGGGAAATATCAGGCAGAGGTCACAATTTTCATGCAGAAACGGTTGAAGAATAGAGTGTAGGAGGGCATTGCCAGATGGAAGCTTGATAAGGAATGTGTGCAGGATGTATAAAAGCCTATTGGAGGCTTACAGGAAGCCCTGGGCCAATGTGTCTCACACCTGCTATCAATACAGATGGCTGTGCCACACATCAACTCATCCAGTTTTGACAGTCTTTTTGCATGAGTTGTAAGATGACACCAATTGGAAAAAATGTCATTTAAACACAAGAAGTCCATAATAGTTTATTTTCTTGAAACACTCTTGTCTCCAGTTCTTGAAAATGAGATGAAACAAGTATTTCTTTGCAAGATTATGTAGTAGAATAACTTCCGTTTATTCCCACCGGCACAGTAATATTCATGCAAACATGCACACGTGGATTTGCACACAAACAGCAAAAACATAGTCACAAACACAGGAGCCCCTCAGAGAGATGCTGTGCACATGGTGTTTACTGCTCTGCTAAATTATTGATTAGTTGTTTTCCTTCTGTTATGAGAGGCCACCACATATGTACAAAGAGAAAGCCCCACTCATAAAAATTGCAGCTGGAAACCTTTTCTTAAATCAGACTGCACCTCATGGACTTTGGTCTTCTTTCTAAACGACTTACTGGCTTTTCTTGATGTCGTCCTGCTGTAGTAATTGGTGGTTGATTTTTTTTTAACCATCTCCTAGTTGTCTGGTCTGTCGCTGTCCCACACTTTTTCATAGCTCACCAAACCGTTCCTAAACAGTTTAATCACAAACACAAAGGTAGTTTTTTATTGCACAAAAAAAAGCAACCGGAGAAAATAAAACAAACAAAATAATCTCCAAACAGCTGACAGTGAATGATTAATGGTGAATAACAGCTGGAGTTGTGTGATGCAGGTGTTGTCAGACACAAAATCACAAATGGGATTTTTAAAGAAGTGCAGCCTTTTCTTTTTTCTTTTTGGATTAAATATCTTAATTAATTTATAATTTACCTTTATAATATTACTTAATAAGCTGGGTTTATTATGTTAGGATTGTTTTTTCTGTTCGGGTTTGAAGTTTCTTTGCTTTTTATAAACACGGGCGTTAGAAGCTTTCCGCACCGAGGATGCCCATCTCGCCGACTTCCCCAGTGGTTTTAAACAATGCAAGAGTTCTATATGATTCTTGTCTTTCCTGATATAGAATTGACCTACACTATGTTTCCACCCAATAAAAGTCCTAAGTCCTCTTTTGGCTTTCCCAGACAGGATTTGGTTTTTCCTGATGGTCCCAAAGACCCGCTTTAAAACTCTAGGGGACCTGTCCTTTCAAGCTGTAACCCCCAGACTGTGGAATGCCCTGCCCTTGTCTCTCCGAGAGGCCGACTCTGTTGATTCTTTTAAAAAAAAAGCTGAAGACACTTTTTTTCAAACAAGCTTTTGGTTGACCTGGTTTTATGTTTTATTGAGTTTTAGTTGTTTTATTAAATGTTTTTTGATATTGCAACACTTTGTAAAGCACTTTGATTTTATCTGTGAAATGTGCTATATAAATAAAGTTTACTTACTTACTTACAAAGAACTGGTTTAACTGGTTCGTCCATGATCGGCACATTCAGCGTCTAAGCAGAAGTACATTGAAAACCTATGATCATAGGATCATAATAAGGAACCCTGAACTGAATGACTGGAATGACATTTCTTAAATAAGTCTGGAGTAAGCAACTACTTGTATGTTAAAATTATTCAAAGTACAGTATGAGTAGATTGTCTTTATTATTCAAACAGTCCTCCATCATGGCTATTAATTTTGCCATTCCAACAATTAAACATTCTTGCCATTTCATAGAAATTCTGCAGGCCTCTGTAATTTTTACCTTAGCTTTATTGCAACTAATCTTAGTGGGATACATCTATACGTATTCAACTCAAACAAAAACACCAGAATAAATCTAAATAATAAATCTAAACGACAAGAATAGATGTAGCTTTTTTTTTTTATCAGCCATTTTTCACCCTCAGCTCAGCTAAATAAAACTATTTTTAGAACCACATCTGTATACATCATCTATCTATCCATCATCAATGGCAGGGATCTCCAAATCTGGCCCTCGAGGGCCGGTGTCCTGCAGATATTAGACGTTTCCCAACTGAAACGCACCTGATTTTAAATATATTGATCTCTATTTGAATCCGGTGTGTTGCTGCAGGGAAGCATGGAATATCTGCAGGACACTGGCCCTCGAGGACCCAATTTGGAAATCCCTGATCTATAGACATGGAGGAATCGTAGAACACAGGATGGATATTTTGGTATAGTTCTATATAGTTAATTAATTGTTCCATTTTTTATGTTCCATTGATACGGTATCTTCTATCAGGAGGATTTAGATGGTAACATTTTTTGAAGCTAAATAATCCCTTAACAGATCATTCATAATGTTATAATGATTAAAAGAACATTAATGGAGTTAACATTACAAATTAGGTTATTTCACAGTTAAGTCAAGATTATATGTAAAGCTCATTTAAAAAAAACCTAAGGGGACCAATATGCAACAATACAAAACTAAAAGCCCTAAAGTAAACGTAATAAAATGAAGCAGATCTGATAAAAACAAAATACAACAGTAACAGGTCAAACATATCCTTATAATGTGAATGCATATATGACCATAACCGCACGAAAGGCCGCATAAAAATGCTCAACCTGCACTTTGATTTATTTTAGTCAGTTTTCAGTTCTAAAGAACTAAACTGGCCAAACACGCTGGTATTAAATATTTAAATCAAGTGATTACTTTTATATTCATAAATTTAATAGATCTTTGATCACTTTATTTATAATACAGATGAAAAACTAAATGTTTTTATCTATTATTTTGAATGTTTTTCTGCTTTCAGGGCCCGTGTGAAGATCTGATAACATCCAAGGTTATGCAAATGCAAAATTCAAAACGTTTCTCAACTTTCAAGCAGTATTAAATTTTTTATTCATATTCCTTAAAAAGAAGAAAAAGAGTTCAAGCAAAGCAATCAAATTCACACCTGCCGCTGGAGTGCCTTGGCTTCCCAGTCACACAAGGATCTCATTTATGGCACACTGGCTTCAGCGCCGTTGCTCCTGACTACAGAAGATAAAGTGCAGTAATGGAAATGCCATCGGTTAGAAGCCGAGGCTCCGGAGCCGACAAAAAAAGAACAAAGTCAATATTGAACAGGCAAAACAATGTGAAAATGGAAAATTGTCAAACGGGAGTCTGACTTGGCAGCAAGAAAACAAATTTAAATGGCATGCAAAACAATGTCAACGACAAGGCTGTTGTTTTAGTCATGTGTGCGACTGCATGAGGTAGAAACAGAGAGAGACGATAAAGATAGGGTGTATAGTTTTCCGTAGCCCTTTGTCAAAGCGAACTGGCGTGCGGTATCTAAAAAGCTCCAAACACAATCTCAGCTGGCCCTCCTGCTTTGATTCCGGCTTGAGAGGGAAGCAGAGAGCTTCTTGCTGAACAAGTTTAGCATCCACGTGGCTGTAGGGTTCACAGAGACAAAGCAAAAACTACCGTTTTATTTTTCAAGACCTCCAACCGATACCCAGCAATTCAAAGAATGTAAACCGACATAGGTGCATTTAGAAGATTCAAGAAGCACAGCATGAAAGCGAGAACAAATCACCCTCCGTGTGACCGCTTGTGTTGACATGCCTCTAGAGGGATCCCTTCCCCTTATGAGAACACAGTACGAAGCTGTTAGGGAGGGCACAAAGGAATCATTCCTCTCCCCTTGGAGTTGAGCTAACTGTTAGAATGATGAGACAAAGACAAAATGGGAAAGGGGAATGACTGATGAAGACGAAGACAGAAACACAGCGTCGGAGAGGAAGTAACAGAAGGAAAGGCAGACCACTTTAGGGCATACCCAACTTAGACACAGCCATCATAAATGATTAAAGAGCGATTTCCCATCTCGACAAGCCAACCAATCTTTGCTCAGTGTAATAGAAGCCAAAGTGAAACGAGCATGGAGCGTTGCATTTGCATCAAGCAATCGCCAATGAGATGTGTTTAAAGAGTCCAGGAGGGGACAGAGAGGGAGAGCAGTTACACAGAGTGGGTTTTTATGCTATAGGCTGTGTTTAAATGGGGGATATTACTTGTTTACCCAGCTGCTTAGGGCAGCTAGCATTTTGTTTGAGGTCCTCTGGCTAATATTCCTCTTAACGGTCGATGGTCTGGCGGCAAAGAAGGTTGTGACACTGTCTTTATAATTCCATGGCATGTTCCGTCTGGAGAAGAAGGGTCATGACCTCTAAAGCAGGGGTGGAAATTGCACCAGTGGCGCCATGAAAGAAGAAATGAATGATGGATCTGTGAAGGAGATGAAAATCATGAAGTCGGATACAAAGCACAGAGATATGTGTTTTTGTGGGTCTTTGAGCTTTTGAGCTAAATACTTGTATTTAGAAAAGGCAACTTAAGAAATAGAGGTGGCTTATGGATTCTAAAGGTTTATACAGACTAATAATAGGAGGATAATAGGAGATATGTTGAGAGAAAAGTAGCGAGGATTTTGTCATTCTAGGTCTCTCACATCATTTTAGCCCACTTTCTTTGCTGATGTGACGTCAGTTTATGGTGGTTTGCAGGCTTTTGCTAAAATGGTTCTAGCACATTAGCATCCAGTGATGTGAAGTTGTATTGCTATACTTTTTTTCACCCATTTTACTGTAGTTTTGCTGCTTTGTGGGATCATTATACCATTTCATCTGCTTTGTAATCTCCATCTTTCATATCGATGGCCTCATATTTCTTAATCACCTTAACTGCTAGCTGTCCAGCTCATGTGGCCCGAATCATCAGCTTCCCACCACCGTGCTTGATTGTTGGAATGAGGTGTTATTGCATTTTGACAAAAACATTTGCACTTAGGTCTCATCTGTCCAAAAGTCTGATGCAAATATGCAACCTGAAGTTGTCTTCTGCCATTTTTTCTTAAAAGAAAGATTATTCTGCAATTTCCTTTCTCACAAACCGTGCTCGCTTACTAGTTGGAATGCAATGACCTTTGGCATATAACATGCTAACTGAGCTCTGCAGAGTCTGACATGCAGCTCTTGGGTGTTTTATTCGTTTCACAGAGCATTGCGCATTCTGACCTTAAGATGACCTCACCCTTAAGGGAAGGTCAACTGTCTTAAATCGTAAGAGCTTGAATAAAGTCAACTAGTTTTCCTTTCTTCTTAAACTGAAACAATGTTACCAATTCAAGGATCATTATATTCATATCTCTGTATTAACACAAAACTACCTGCTAAAATAAAAAGTCGTAAAAAAATACTGATAAGATATAACCCCACATTGCTTCGGATGTGCCCATGAGCATGTGAATATTATAAAAAAAATAATAATAATAATGAATCATTCTTAGGAATGGTCGGAGAAGAATGGGTTAATGTGACAAAAGTGATTTAAAATGACTAGAAACATGCTATGTGAAAGTACAGTTTGTGTGTGACACATAGTTAGCAAACCTATTGTATTTCAGATCTGGCTCAGAAAAACTACATTCTCCACATTATCAGAATATAATCACCCAATCCACATGTGAATTCTATGTTCTTCTCATCTGGATCACATGTGAATGCATGATGGATTCAAGCGTCCTCCATGTACCTCAAATTTGAACCAAGTTTCAACTGTCAAGGTTAGCTTGTAGACGATGGACACAAACGCAGGGAGAATAAGGAGAAAGTACTTAAATATATTAACAAAAGCAAAAGGAGGAACACTGCAGTACTAATGTACACTAAAACGGGAAGTGAACACAGGGAGACACAGGTGTACACCATCAGGGTAACGAGGAAAAGATCTAGAGCCCCATCAAAGCACAGGGAATCCTGGGAGATGTAGTTTGGGCTGGTGATCAGTAGGTCGGAGAAGCTGAGCCAACCAGAGGAGCGGACACAACACCTACATGTGACTGTGGAACAATTTCATGTGATCCACATATGGAAAAAACCCACATTAATCACAAGTAAATAACATAAAAACCATGTGGAAATCCAACACAGTTCACATGTGACGAACATGTGGATCAAATGTAGTTGACATGTGTGAATCCAATGAGAGAAACGTGTAAACATTAATGATGTGGTTTGCATGTGGATCACATGTCTTAAAAGTTCTTCACGATAATTATTATTAGTGATAAGCTTTTATTCACAAATTGACACAAATGTAAATTTTCTCCAATGGATGTCATGAAGAAGTAAGGTACAGCATTTATGCTGCACATTAATAAGGAAATGGTGCAAAAAAACTGTTCCTGACAAAGTCAATGAGCAGTGTTGCTTGTAAATGTATAAGAAGGTAGGCTTCAATTAATAATAAAAACCTGCATTTTGTCGTCTTTATACTACATTGCATTGCATTTACTATTAATAATTGGCTGTAATATTAACAAACCAGAGGTCAATTTGAAAAACAACAAAGCACCAGTTCAGTTGGTCCTTGGTGTTTTTGTTTACATAAACTCAAATAAGAGTTGCACCAGAGTTTGTTTACAAAATCAAGCTCATCTGTGGCAAATCCATCCAAAAATGGTCAGTTGGCTCTCACTGACCTTGAAATGCCATTTCCACCAGTCTTTAATAAAAACATGGAAAGGTTTGGATTTCTTGTCAAATAATTGTTCTAAAGACGATTAAAAGCTTTTTTAGTCTTTGATTTCAGACAATACCCCAAGCAGGTAACAGCTGTGAAGCAATGGAAGCTTACCTCTGAGGCTATGGATGATGGATTGTATGAGCAATGGTGCTAACCAGACGGTTCTCTGTTCTGATGAGGGGCTAAATGAGTCAAACCTGAACAGCCCTTTAGTGATTAATTATTTCATCCTGTACCCCGAAAAACAAACAGCTTTGACATGTTTTGCTTAATATTGTGTAATGAAATATTTAACAAGACAAGCCATTTTATTGCTGATAGCAGGTGGATAACTCAACATGGCAATGCACACACCATCCTGAAGCTGCACATAATGGGGATTTGCTGGTATTAGGCATTGATTCAATTCACTATCTTTAGCTGCCATGTTTGCCAGGATTTTATTGTTTTCAGGGGATCCCATGGAAGCCAAAAGTAATGATACGGCTTTTTGGTGCACCAAACTTTGTTTGATATTGTCAACGCGTGTAATGTGCCAAACCCATACTGCAAAATATATAGTAGCGCTCTTTAATTACCAGGTATGCACCCTTTGGGTACCTCTTAATTTTAGTGACTTACCAGGTAATTGCAAATAATTTAAGTGGATAAGTAAAAGGAAAATGCAGCTTCAAAAGTTTCACAATTACTCTGAACCTACCATAGAAGTACTAAGGAAAAAAATACTTAGAAACTACAGGGACATATAAATAAAAAATTGCTTTCTTCTTGGGCATGTTGGGCTAGTACTAAAAACCTCAATGGTAAGTTCAGAGTAATTATGAATCTTTTGCAGCAGTAGTTTCATTGTATTTATCCACTTATAGTAGTTGTATTTACCCGTTAAGTCACCAAAATTAATAACTACCTACTAGGTAAATACCTGGTAATTACCAGACTGTAAAAGAAAGCGTTGCCAAATGGTTGACAGAGTTAGGCTTCACTGTCCATTGTTATCCACTTTCTGACATTGTACCCTTGGCTCTTATTTTATCTTGTGGCTCATGTTTTATTGTAAGGACTGTATATAATAGTCGTTCTTAAATTATCACAGATATTCATACAAAAAGCAGGAGTACAGACAAACACAAGCAAGAGTGACACAAAATTGGCTGAAAATGTCTTTGCCATTAACTGTCAGCTCTGTCCTCTATGCACCTTTTGAATACAGCATTTACTGCATCTGATAGCACATGATTACACTGAAAAAACTGCAAACCATTCACCTTGTAACTTATCTGTAAGAGGTTGAGCTATTAAAGCAAATAGTATGTAAATAACACCCTATTAGCTGGAAGAAAAACACCAAAAAGCTTGACAGGTCAATTGCGATTGTCCTTCCGTGTCTCGGTATTACATGACACACGTGGACCATGCACGCTGTGTGTGGTGTGCGCATCATTATCAAGATACATTGGAACATTGGTGCTCGGTTGTTGCCTTTTGTTGGAGGCCAAATTTAGTGCAAGGTGTTTCTGGCCTTTTAACATTGCAGCTCTGAGACAGACCCCTAATTAGGGATTGTCTGTGTGATCCTGCCAGACGCGCCAACGTTTTAAAGTTTAGCACATCAGGCGTGTTTATTTGAAGTGCTCATGAACTAGAGCAACTGTAAGCACGGTTGTGTTTGCACAGACAAGGGCATTAACCTGCGGCTGATTCATACTGTCCTGCTAAGCTACTGGCTCTCCTTATAATGCTGGAAGGAGACAGATTTGTCATAATAGGGATGAGGCAAGCAACATGGTCCTTTATTGCAAAGTATAGCCAGCCGAGGTCCGGAAAATAATAAAGTACCTGAGAGACTGTGACTTCTTTAATCTGTTTTTTTTCTTCTTTAGTGTTCCACTAATGGCAATTCCTCTCCGTCCATGTGTGTCTGTCTCCTTTTATGTCTTGTTTGCTCCCTCTCCGCTGTCCCCTTTACTGTTTCCCTATTTAAGCTTTCTCCATCAACTTTTTCCCCACTCCGTCCTCAGCCCACCCCACTAACTCTTGCTGTCTTTCTCTCTTTTCCTCCATCTCCCACTCTCCTTTTTTCTCTCATGGGGAACAGTATATATCACAGCCCGGCAGTGCCGTTCTCTACTAGTTGCCACGGCAACCGACCTCATCGCTGCATCTGCTCTGTCTCTTTTCCCCCTCCTTTACTCTTTTCTTTTTGTCCTCCATCTCTCTTTCCTGCACTCTCTTTTCCCCTGTCTTGACTCTGTCTCTTTCTCTTTATCCCTCCATCCTTCACTCTTTCCTGCACTCTCTCTTCCCCTGTCTTTACTCTGTCTCTTTCTCTTTATCCCTCCATCCTTCAGAGAGGGGTTCTATAAATTGTAAGCGTGCTGGCTGGCCCCCTCTGTAAGCAAAGCAACAAAATGGATCATTGGTAATAACAGAGACATTGATTCTGTCTTTCAAAATACACCTTATTTTTGTATGTTTTAGGTTAAAACGGTGCAGAAATATATACATTTGTCTACTACTGCCATCACATCACAGCATATAAAAATGTAACTGGACACCCAAATATTACAAGATGTGACCTTAGCTATAAACCATAGGAATTAAACTGGGGTGTGTGACCATGACCTTCCTTTACATCTGTCCATCACAACTTTAGGGTATACATCTTCTTGTGCCCAACATCCTCACAAAAAATGACATCCGATCCAAGTAGGACAAAGCTAAAATCCATTCAGCCTTTCCTTTCTTATACATCACCTTGAAAGACATTTGTGTAATGCCCTTTCACTGGCTGATTTGGCAATCTTCAAACACACAGCCATCATTTTGTCTGTCATTTTAGATCAGTTGACACGTCAAAGTTAACTGGGCCTCGTGAAGGGGTGGCGCATGAGGCAGAAGAGTTTCAGAGGCTTATCGAATCACACTTTCACCAAAAGAAAACTTGCTCTTGGGAGTTTCGGGAAAGCCAGCTCGCATTTGGTAGGAAGGTTCAGTTTTGACTTCTCTGTCACATATTAAGGTTGGCGTCCATTTCAGTTTCTGTGCATTTTGTTTGACTTCTCAAGGCTAATGACTACAGTTGAGTTTAACCAGTTGTTCTTTTGTTGTAACGAAAAGACAAGATGTGTCAAACACTGACTAGAATACTTCTAACATCTTGGAAAGTGCGTCGATGTTTTATTTCGAAGGTAAAATTGTGTTTTTTATGAGCTTTGGTGTTAGGGAATGAAAGCTCCCAACAGATAAGTATTAAAGTTGCAGCTGATCTCTATGAACGTACCTTGCCTCTTAGCTGAGAAAGGCCCTCCTTCATGCATGCAGTAAGTGGGTAAAGAAAATAGATGCATGGATGAAGACCTTCTTTTCTAACTAACCACATACTTTGAGCATGTTACTGTAACCATGTATTTGAATGTCCAAACCTACAATTTGTGAGTGAGCGGAATAAAAAAGCAATGAATCACAAGTTGGCATGACAGCAGAGGGAATTCTGCAGGATGGGAAACAAAATAGGAATCCACTATATGGAAATGTGTAGTTTAACGCTTTTGAAACCTTAAATAACCCTAGTTGGTGACTTTGACTAACTATGATGCCAAACCCCAACAAGTTGCCTGGCCATTTTGGCACCCAATGCCTGAACAGTTTAGAGTTACCTGCACTTAATAATCTTTAGAGCAAATGATTTAATAAAAGACCATTATCTCCTTAAAATTGTGGTTAAAAAGCTGGTGTTAGCTTAAATTTTTAGAATAATTTAGCTTTAGTGTTTTGACCAAACAGTTCTAGGGGATCTCTGGGGATTAAGGGTGATTTTTATGAAAAATACTTTTATTGTTTTGTTAAAAATGCAACTAAATGAAAAGAATCTCCCTCCTTTGTTGTGTAGATCTTAAATATAACTCTTTCCTTTCTATGTTCGATGTGCATTTAGGTGTTGCAAACTGATGTAGTAAATGGTTTACAATCAGCTACAATACAGCTATAAAGCCTTTAAAGCAGGCGTGTCAAACTCCAGTCTTTATGGGCCGGTATCCAGCAGGTTTTTGTTGTCTCCATGCTCCAACACAGCTGAATTAATTCACTTAATAGGTTGACAAGAACCTGTTGGAGCTATTTGATTTGCATCAGGTGTGTTCGTGCAGGAAAACAGCAAAACCTGTTGGATACCAGCCCTCGAGGTCTGGAGTTTGGCACGTGCTTAAAGGAAAAAAAGTTTTTGTCCAGCGTGGGTGTATGGAAAAGATTCAGAAGGACAAAAGACAGCTAGCTTTGGCCTAATTAATAGCAATTACCAGCATTACTTGCAGTGGATTGGTTCTACAGGTTTATGACAACTCTCAGAGGCTTTGTCTGAGTAATGAGCTGCATGAAAACAAATATGTGATTTTCAAGTAATGATGCACAGACGTGTATATCAAGTTTGCCTGTATAAGTAAAATTGTAATAGACAATTGTTTTTTTTATTTTTACACTCATGTAAAAGTGCATAATGAACAACTAACTTGCTTTCTGGAGGTGGTGTAACTGACTATTATGTGCTGCACTAATGCCCATCACAGCGGTTACATTGTCCTAAAACGCCACAGAAACGTTTTATAATTGTGAAGCAATGCCGACATTTAGCCCTATGAGCATTAAAGCGCTTAAACTTTGATCTTCTGACTTCCAGCTGATGTTTCTGTACATCTCAGATGTTCGTTGGGACCTGTGCAGCACATGCTCAGTCAAGTTTGAGCACATTTTTTAACAACTGTCGCAAGAAAAATTGGAGATGAAAGCGAAGAATCCAAATTTTTAGGTGAAATGTATTTTACTGTTTGTCTTTGTTCTTTTACATGGTACCTAATTCTTTACTCCATTCACGCACACACCTCTACTCAACCTCCATTCACAGAGGATTCAGCCATATATCAGAGGGCGACAAGGGCAGGGGAGCCTTTTTCCTACTCTGGGAATTTATGTGGGATCATTATTTAACCTAATTGCATTGAAGACAAGTGGAGGGCTGCATGCTTTCTGCCAGTAGTGAGTAGCAATGAAGCATTCATCACATGTTTGCTCTCATGCTGCACACACACACATGTACATTATGCTGTATGGTCACATGCCAGGACCACATAAAGGCTGCTGCTAAAGTTCTCTGTGGAAATGAGGCCATAGACTGCAGTCTTACCTCCCATCTAAAAGCATACACTTGCAAACAAATATATCAAGACCATATTTAGACATGCTTGTCGGGATATTCTGTCTCTTTTTCAATCACACACATGCACATACACCATGCAGAGCGACAAGACAGTTGTCCTCCATCTGTCAATGTTATTCATGAGGAAATGGAGATGTGGCCTATGAGTGATGAGCTCTCCTCCAGAGATGGTCTAAGCAAAACCTCCAGGTAAAACACCCAACCTATTATGGGGAGGAGAGGGATAAATGTTCAGATGAGACACTTCCCCCGAACACACACACACACACATTTAATGGTAATTATTGTGCAGAGATTTCATGATGTAATCATGACATTTTGTTTTTTTTTATGTTGCAAAATTTATATGATGAATGGCAACATTTTCTCTGGAAAGTAGTTAGAAAGAAAAAGAGAATAATAAAAAAACTTTTTAGAGTAAATGAATAATTTAAGGTACAATTAAGAAGCGATGGAAGCAGGAAGAAAAGGCTCAGCAACC
Organism: Kiunga ballochi; assembly: GCA_037177335.1. NCBI lineage: Eukaryota > Metazoa > Chordata > Actinopteri > Atheriniformes > Pseudomugilidae > Kiunga > Kiunga ballochi. The sequence goes on along the minus strand of JBAMIG010000026.1, from coordinate 10,508,726 downwards.
AACATTAAAGCTTTGAGCAGCAGAATTAAACAGATTTATAGGGTTTAGTTGCTCTTTTTAAGAACTGGAGTAACAGCACTGATGTGTCTTTATTCAGTTCCTGTTGTTGGTGAGAAAAATCTGCATTTTTTTCATCAACATACAAAAAGATTTTTAGAAAAAGAGAGAAAATAAAAACTAAACAAAATACCTTGTTTCAAAGCGACTGGGGATACACCAGAGAAATGTTTAATAAATCAGCGTATCTTTTAAAGTTATGGACTTCTTTTTGGTGATAACTTAAAATAAAATAATTGACTTACATAAAAATGCTGTAATTGCAATATTATTTCTTACTCTAACCTATACTAACCTATATATATACATACACACACACACATAAGAATATGCATTTTTTTATGGATTTATATGCTCAAATATTTACCAGTTTCTTTTCTGGGTTTTTCTGCTTCTTTTCATTTATACTTTATAAAACTTTCAACTTTTATTACTGAGTTAATTATCTATGTGTTTTGTATTATGTTGTTTTTTTTCTTGGGTTTCATTTTCTCTTCTTTTTTTTTTTACTGTAAATACTATCACAAATTGTATAAAAATGTATTATACAGTCATAGAATAAAAGTATCTGTTACAGTTTTGGGCAAAAATAAAAACCATATTTGTAAAAGTTAGGCAAATGATTGCAACTTGCAGTTGTTTCCAATTCAAGATTCAAGAGGATTTATTGTCACGAGCACAGTTATGCAACGTACAACTGCACAAGCGAAATTGATTCCAACGAGGAGTGTTTTGCCGCAGGAGTTGCAGTTCTCCTAAAACCTCGTCCAGGTGACTGTCACGGCTTCTGCCGTTTGCTGTCACTAATGACTCTCCATTTCCCATGCAAATCCTGGGGAGGATTCTCATCGGAGATTGGATGCCGAAGTTCACCCCTCCGCCGTTGGACTTTGGATTCGCTGCAGCCTCAGCCAATCACCGTGCACTTACGCCTGCTCCCGGAAATAAAAGCTCCGACCTGCTTTCATTCAGGAGGACAGGTTGTTCAACACAGAACGGCTTGTCCTCCGCTTGCTGGACTTTTGACTTAGCTGTTTTGTTGTTTTGTGTTGGGATCATAGTCAAATGCTTTGCTTAATTCACTTAACTTTGGAGTATTTCGACTTAGTTCTTGGTTGTGTTTTATAATGGGTTTAATATTTGTTTGTTAGCCTATTAGTATTTTGTTTTTTTTATGTCACACTAACTTGGTTATCTTGTATATTGTTTTCTTCATTACTTTATTGTGCTGCTTCATAGCAGACCTTGAATGAAAGCTAAAGGCCACGCAATTAAAGCTTGTGGTATAACTTAATGGCTTGTGGAGTCCCCCTTTTTTTGTGCGTCCCTTACCCAAGCCGAGCTGGGACGTAACAGTGATGAGATTAGAAGTGTTAGCTGGCCGCGTAGCATTTTTTTGGTGTATTTTACTTGCTTGAGAGGATTTGCCACAGCTGTGTGAAGCCTCCCTCCATCATTTCCCTTTCAGAGTAAAACTCTTTTCCTAATGTTTGTTTCATATTGTGCTATCAGAATCAGAAATAAACTGGTCACGTGACCTCTATGTGTTTCATTACACTTTTGTGATATACCTCTACATCAAAACATCTTAAAACCACCTCCACACAGTGTAATAACTGGGACAGAGAAATAAATTGTTTTTAAGACCATCTTTGTTTTTAAAGATTTGAAAGTAGGTTGTTTTTGTGACATCTTGTTAGCCGTCAAATGAAATGTAGCAAGGTCACCATGAGCGCACATCTCTGCAGCTGCAGTATTATTAAAGCTGAAATATTCTTTTCATCATGACAGCACCTTTTAAATAGAGAACTGCAAATATCTGCTTTGCAGGTCTTTGAATTCCTGTGAAGCTGAGGAAACAGCAGCCAGAGTCTGGAAACTGGCACATCTCCAGAACTCCTGCTGATGAAGCATACTAAGGCAGCATCATATGGCTAACTAGCTCTTAATTACTGCATTACAGCCGTGCGGTTGTACATCCCAATGATGATAATGCAGGTGACTTTCCCATAAAGTGCCTCCATCACAAAGCCATTTTTCCACGGTGATCTTCTGTGATAGAGAAAGTAGGAATGAGTAAAAACGGCAGGTAGAAAAGCTGTCATGTATCTGCCAATCAAAACATAGAGTTGGGAGGATGTAGTCTCTCTTGCTGTGTCTCGGTCATTGACTCTATCTGTGACACACACACACACACACACATCTCTTATCTCCTTGTTTGCGGGGATTTCTCCATAAAATATCTGACGCTGTGTCACCCTCACTCACTACCCACAACCTGGAGACTGCCATTACACAGATGTCAGACACAGTTGCGATATCATCATAAAAAAGTAGTTGCTGCATTTCCTTTGCTTGTCACACACACACACAAATACACACACACACACATTCATGGGTGCACTACCTTGACTGTGCATGTGAGTAAGCAGGGATTGGTAGAGGAGAAGGTTCCAGGGAGTCAGAAGTCCAATTACACTCGTTGATGTGCTTTGGCTCATATTATGATGTTGGGGGATGATAAGACAGCAACTGCACACACACACACACACACACACACACGGACAATAGCCTCGACGATGACGGATGTCCAGATGCAGACTGACTCAAAGTAGAAAATGGATGAGTTCCCTTCCTCTCAACCAAATCATTTATACACCTTAGATGGTTCCACCTGGGCTTATAGCTGGAACAACTGATACAGGAAATCAGGTATAAATAAAACATCTCAGTTGTAAATAATGCCCCTTATTTTGTTTCGTTTAGTCTAAGTTTGGTGGGAAGTGTTTTAAGACAGATTCATGATTTATGCTTAGGAAGGGTACAGAGTCTTTGTTTAATCTTTTCTATCCTTTATATGCTTTATGAGTTGTGCCATTTTAGAGCTTTCAGATGCACAGCTCAGAGCATTACCACCAGATACTGCAGGGGCAGCATTGAGTCGCATGCCCGATGTGTGACCAATGACAGGAACGAAGGAGCTGAATGGGTTTCTCCAAGCAGAGTCAATGAGTTTTTACACCACTTCTGTCAGAGGAAAAAAGTTTCAGACAAATCTTTTCAAGTCTGCTTTTATTTAAAATTTAAAGAGAAAAGGAAAAGTCATTAGAAAAATCACATATATTTCATTTTTCTAATAACATAAAAGTATGTGTTTGAAAAAAGTTAATTATTTGTGTCCAGTTAAACGACAACAGATTTGCAATACTCTCCTACATGATATCCCAAACTTTTTTCTGTTGCAAAAAAAATAAATAAATAAATAAAAATTGAGACTATTTTATTTTTGTTTGTGTTTGTTTTCTTTAATCTTATTGGAAAGTTTACTATAAATATCAACAATGGACAAGGAAGCAGATTCTCCAAAACTGGTTACATGACAGTCCACAACATTATTTGGCAGACCCACAACAAATAATAAGATGTAATATATTTAAACATTTAATAAAGAATAGATTAAATTACACAAACTTACAATTATAACCAAAAAGAATCTAAAGATATATGTGCAGCATCAGGAATAAATTGACATCTTCTGCATTCCTAAATTATTGTGCATAAAAACATGTATTTAGGGCTAAAAAAAAGGCATAATGAACATGTGTGTCCCTTTTTAAATGTACCAGAAACACCAAAAATGACTTAGTAGTTTGTACAACTTTTATCAAAAATAGTTTTTCCATAACATTGCATCAACTTGTTGCATAATTATGAAGCAGTTTTTACCAATTCTTCTGCTTTGCTAATGTAATATAAGTTTTTTCTGACTGAGGACACGTTTTTTTGAGGAGGAGGCAGACGTATTTTACATTGAACTTCCAGATCTGTCTTTTCTTGTAGTTCTCATAGTTTTCTGTTACTACTTTAAGTCCAATCTTTCTATTTTTGGTGTGACTGGTGGTAAACATCAATGCATGGTGTACTTTACATCTTAGTTTTTCTTTATGTCTCAGTCTTAGATTTGGAGAAATGTTTTCATCAAGTACGGAAATATAAAAATATTATTTATTCAGCATCACAACAGACTGCTACCTGCTACATTAGGATTGTAATTCTGCTGTTTTCTTTAATGTTAAATGGATTCTGCAGACGTTTCTGGAACAAAGCAAAGTGACATCAGTCACAGTAAATGTAATTTTTTGATGCTATTCTCCATCTGTTAAATATTTTGTCTGCAGGTCTGGATCTTGGCCGGTGGAGCTGAGCTGATGTCAGGAACACATTACTCAAAGTAGAATCCATTTAGTTATTTATTGCAGTATTTTCTCATTCCATAACTTATTTAATAAACACATTATTTATTACTATGATTGAACAAAACAGGGTGTTTTAAGACTAAAGAGAACTTTTTGTTTAAACAGCAAAAGAAAAAATTAAACCAGTAGGCAGAAATATTTCCCCCAAACCAAGCGTCAAAGCTGTACCTGTCTGTAGCGCCTAAGGACTCAGTCACATCTGCCTCTGCCCTGCAGCACCTGTCCTTCCCCTCCTCCTTTTCTTCATGTTCTCTTTTTGAGGGTCAGAAATATCTTTATCACCACCATGTGTTGAACACATTGAATGAACTGTGCACTGCTGCAACATAACACTGCGCCATGTTTCACCTGTGTCAATGGGAGGCGGAAAAAGAAGTAGTCCCTATCCTGCAATATTATTTATATGATGGTATAGGAGAAATGAATATTTCAGTATTGATCCAGACATCAGTTTTCTCACATAACTGTTTACATAAAACCGTAGGCCTGTTCCCACCACTTTTATTCTTTTGACTGACACACTGACCCAAGAGTTATGTATCCCACAGGGCTAACCTGCCAAACCACCCAATCAGTCTTTCTACTATCTGTTACCTGATAAAATATATTTGTGGATGACATAAACTGTGGGACAATTTGGGATGCAACAATTCATCCATTCATTTTCCACCGCTTATCCGAGGTCGGGTCATGGGGACAGCAGCCTAAGGAGGGAATTCCAGACTTCCCTCTCCACAGCTACACTCACCAGCTCATCTGGGGGGACCCCGAGGCGTACCCAGGCCAGCCGCGAGATGTAATCAGTCCAGCGTGTCCTGGGTCTTCCCCGGGGTCTCCTTCCACAGGGACGTGCC
>JBAMIG010000026.1:10441027-10460276 GCA_037177335.1 Kiunga ballochi | reverse complement strand
AATTCTGAGTCCCCACTCTTAACACTAATACTCTGTATTAGTATACGAGGTAAAATGAACACCCTTCTGATGCGAGAGTTGGGGCTCACAATATTGAACTATATTGTCATATAAATAGAGTATTAATCTCCAACACAGACAAAAGTAAATGTTAAGTTCCTCAAGGTTCCATCCTATGGCCTTTTTAGTTTTCCCATTTGCTTGCTCCCACTGGTTTGGATTATAAAGAAAAATAACTTTAGCTACAAAATCTACGCAGATGACACACAGATTTATATTACAGTGTCAAAAACAAAACTGAGGGGATTGTCTTTGGAGCCAAGGAGAAACAATTAGAGGGCATTACAGAGCTTCATTTTACTCACCTAAAATCACCAACCAGTCCAGAAATCTGGATGTGATCATGGACTCAAACTTAAATTTTAAAAATCACATTAAAGGAATAACAGACAGCCTACTATCAGAGTCTCCTATGCAAGGGTAAAAGATCTGATGTCCCAGCAGGACCTGGAAAAACTAGTCTGTTTTCATCTTTACCCTGCTTTATTACTGTAACAGTGTTTTTAAACGTTTTCTAAAAAAATCAGTTAGACACCTGCAGCTAATTCAGAACTCAGCTGGTAGAGTCTTAGAAAGTGGACCACATCAGTCCAGTTATTAAATCTTTAACAATGGCTGCTTGTCCAGCAGAGGACATTCTTCAAAGTTCTTTTGCTAAAGCTCAAAATGATTTAGTTCCAAAATACATCAGAGATCTCTTGACCCAGTATGAACCTACCAAACCCATAAGGTGTCCTGGATATGGTTTATTTCTAGCTCCCAGAGTCAGAACGGGATACAGAAAAGCTGCATTCAGCTACTGTGTTCCACATGTCCGGAACAAACTCCCAGAAAGCCAGAGATCAGGTTAAATACTATTTAAACCCAGGTTAAAGAGCCTCCTGCTCTCAGCTGCATTTCAATATTTTTATGTTTCTTTAATCTGTAATTGATCATTATTTTATTCATTTTAACTGTCAATTCCTTTTCTGTTACAATTTAAAACAATGCATGTGCTTTAAATGTTTTAATGCTTCTGTAAAGCACTTTGAATCATGCTGGTAAAATATGCTGCACAAATACATTTGCCTTGCCTACATCATTTCATTAATAAATTGTTTACTTTCAAAAATAAAGAATTTTATTTATATATATTTTCATAAATTTTTTGTTTGTTTGGATTGCTTGTTGACGTATGCTTTGTGATTAACATGGATATTTCTTGTTAGTTAAAATATATTTCATGTGTTTTTCATTTTCACTGCTATGGACCCACATAATGCCTACTGTAACATTTTCATCCAACATAAAACATATAAATCATCCAATTCCTCACATTTGCATGCAAACAACTACTTTATAAACAAAAAGACCCAGTATTAAGCACATTGTGATATCTATTTGTTCAAATTATAGCCAACTGAATGCCTTTCTCTCAGAAGCTTGTTAAAAAAAACAAAAGGGGGGATATGCAGATTCTTAAGCCACAAGGGTTTCTTTTTCTTGCTTCTCATCTACTGCATCAACGTCATGCAGCCACATGACAGAGCAGTAGGGAAGACGATCTGCAACAGCTTTAGTTATATAACCCTTGATCTAAGCCTTAGATGATTCTGCACAACTGAAAACATATTAAAATAAAGTATTGAGTTATCCCTATTTTTCTGCCAGCAATAAAAAAAACTGCTTCAATGGATCTATCTAATAATTAAGACTGTTAGGGTAAACTAAATAAGGGTTTGATCAGACATAGGAACAAAATCCAAGACATATATATATGTATTGGGATTCCATATTTCTTTCATTGGTTACTCATTCAACCTAAATGCATACATACCATAACAAAAGACACAGGAAGGATGCAAAGGCAAAAACCTTTTAATAAGTAAAATAATTTTTTTAAGTTAAATAATACTGATCTTACATTCAGAGCTGTACTTTTCTGTTTATTCCTTAAGCTTTGCTGAAAACAAAGTGATGGTCTATCTTGTGAATTTTAGCCCTCGATCCAAAAAGAATTGGCAAGTCAGTTTGCTTTTGAAGATATTGTCTTTATCACATCCATCTCTTTCTTGTCCATTTTTTTTACACCAGTGTCAATTATTCTGCAGAATTACTCTCATCAAGTGGTAGTTGGTCCTGCTCCTTTGGTCGTCATGACACCAAAACAACAGGATTTTATCAACTGTAAATCACACCCAACTGTGGTTGTTTTTGTTTTGATTGGGGATTTGCTCAGTGAGAGCTGGAGGCAGCAGTCTAAGCAGTAGCACTGGAGGCAAATGATGTTCTTGGGGGTCATTAATTAACTCATCCAGAGCTTTTATTAGCTCCTTAATGGATCTGGTTAGAGCATATCAGGGCCTTGATTACCTCCCATTGGCTATGGGGAGAAGTTGACTACACGTGTGTGAGTAATGTGTTTGCAAAGTGTGGAGGTGGTTGCAAGTTGTCTTTTACATGGGGATGTGTGTATCTGTAAGTGTATAGATGTGTTTTTTATGGACACCGTTTGATAGACCAGCAGAGGGAGTGTTTAAGCAAAGAAAGGTGAATGTTTTGTTAAACTCCTACAAATTTGACCTCAAGACATTATTCTGTTTCATCATGTAGTCTGCTGTGATGTTTAAAATTGTCAGAATCTCCAAAGACTTGAATGCGGAAGTTAGCAAAGTCCAAATAAATGCAATTCAACTCGCTTTTATAAGCTTATGAAGCCACAAACCAAATGCTTTTTTATGGATCTCATTTTCTTGTCAGAAATTATATCAATTGATCAGCAACCATGTGACAAAGTGGGTGAAAATGTAACTGTCCACACACATTTATTGGTTTTTCTATAACTTTCCTTAACCTTCTGTTGGCTTGTAACCTTTTTACACTTACTCTCCCAGCTTGTTTCTGTTAGTATTATGTTGTATTTGTCATGTTTTAAGATTTAACATGGTTCTTTGGATTATTCCACCTTGCAGGATATTTGTTTGGAAGTGGCCAAACCAGCATGTTGCAAGTGACTTTACAGATTAATTGGGTAAAACCAAGTAGAAGATTTCCATTTTTTTTGCAGTTAATTTATTTAGATGTGTGACTTATTTTGAAATGAGGTATTAGAGCATATTTTTGTGTAGTTAGTATGTTTAGGAATTTGATTTAGTTTATTAAGGGGATGTAAATAAGGTTACTGGGGATAGTGCTTTGGGGAAATGGTGCAGGCTAAGTGGGAACAGGTGTGTTCCTAATTGTGCAAATAGGTATCTGATTTTGGGAGTTTGTGAGAGAGAAGAGAGGGGGAATTTCTGGATTGTACCATGGACAACTAATGAACAACTTTCAACGTCCCACCTTTTTTAAAACTATGGACACAAGAATTAAAAAACGCATCAGAACTGGAAACAAAGTAATTATTTATGGTAAGAATATATTAATACGCAACCAACAACTTAGAGACAGTATTTACAGGCTGTGTTTCCGTGTTAGCATGTTAGCCCATTAAGCTAAAAGTTGATATTGCTGTGTTGAAGCCTAAGTGAGCCGCAACTCGGCAAAAATGTAAAACAACATTCATTCGTAGTCTATTGTGTATATTTTAAAGATGAATATTGTTGTTTTTGTTGGCCAGTGAGGAGACCTTGGTGAGAATAAGGGGTCGAATTGCTTGCTTTTTGGGTTAACTGTGTTAGCTTTGTTAGCTACAACCTCACCTATCTGCCAAAAGGATGTCTGCCGTGGCACAGTGGTGAGAAATGTTGTACAGCCAAGCTTCTGTAAAATATTGTGCACTATCCTCACAAGACAATAATTGCATAACGCTTATAATACAAACAAAATAAATGTGCATTTTAGGGGCTTTTAATAGTTTTTTTTTATATTGATATCAATCATTTAAGGCAGTGCAAATTGGATTTGATGCTGTTTGAGAGACTAATTGAATCCGTTTCTGGTTAAATGTTTGCTTAAAAGCTTGTTGTACATAATATCAAACAGCACTCTGTGCCCTGCAAGGTGGACAAATAATAATAATGATAAATAGGGCAAATATGCAAATACCTTCGGTTTTATTGTTCCATATGTGGTAGGGAGACATAAATTTCAAATTTAAAAATGCTAAATTATTTATTAGATTAGGCATTTTAAGGGTTAAATTATGGCTGTCAAATATTTCATTGTATTTACTAGTTAAGTTAATTTTTAAAGTTGGAATATTTATTTTACTGCAATATACACATAATTTGGGGGTATTTTTATATATATTAGTACAAACACTAACATTAGCTGCTTAACTTTTAATGCATTTTACAGTTATTCTAAACTAGAGGGTCACAAGATAACTTGGGGGGGCATTGCTAATACCTGAAAAAAATACATAACCAACATTTATACAACCAAATCTGGGATTTTTTTTTTTTACGGGGACATCTTAGTAAAAAATTAACCTAGAAAAAAAGGTAAGTTTGCATCGTAATGTTAACACGTTAGCCTTAGTTCAAAAGTCTGAATTTGTCATTGAAGCTGAATTGGGCATATCACAGTGAAGTGATCACCAAAAATCCTTTTTGATGGTTTTCCAGCCTTAGATTTAAAGCAGCCTTTCTCCGTCCTGGTCCCCGGGGACCCCCGAGCCTGCATGTTTTAGTTCTCCCCAATTTTTGGACACCTGATTTAGACTAATTAAACTGCTTATGAAGCTCTTTGCAAGTCAGCTAATGAGCCATTCATTTGAGTTAAAGTAGGGTTACCTGTAACACATGCAGGACAGGGGTCCCGGAGGACCAACGCTGATTTAGAAGATGGCTGCTGAATGACCCATGTGATGCATCCCATAATTAATCACTCAGTCTGTGCGTGGAAGTGGGATTCAGGAACACCAATGTATTTTTCCCTGCGAGTTGTGGTTCTGCTGATCCAGTGGTTGAACTGTTATGCGTCCCTATGGCCTTTAATGCAACATACATTCCTTTAATTCAAACACTAACAAGAAATGGGCATCAAACATATGCTGTATTCCCAGTAGCTCGGTTCCCCCAGGAGTCTGCACACTTTAATCCATGTGCTTTTTTTTTGTTTTGTTTTTTTACTGCATCCAACCTAACAAGGCAAATCTGAGTTTTTATTAGTGATACATAAAAAAAAGTTGAGTGTTAAGTGGAGTAAATGGGGTTTGATAAAGGTGAAATTCTTTCTGTATGTTCAGGAGAGATTTGCATATTATTTGAAATAAAATGTATTTGAAAGATTTGCAGAGTGAAATGAGCTCAGAGTGTATTAGTAACTGAAAGCCTTTTTTATTCTTTTGGAAAGATGTCAAATAAAACAAGGGGTGTGTCAGACTATTAGATTTTTACATTTTATAGTGTCATAAACTTTATGGAACAATGTTATCACATGTAGGGGATAGACAGGTTTGCATGTTGAAAGTGCTTTTCCTCTGCAGACATCCTTTCAAGCACAGCCTCAGTGACATCTGCTCCATCTCCATCCTCTTCTGCCTGCCATTGTTTCACTTGTGGCATTTGCAGGCAGTCAGTGTGTGATGCCGATCCTGTAATTGGCAGCACAAGCCCAAGTGCCTGTTAAGATTGAGCAGAGAACATTTCTTTTTGAGAAGACGATGCAACACTCTTACTTAACGGGGTCATACTGTCACTCATGCAAATTTAGTGCATGGTGACTAGTTGCTCAAATCCACAGTTTTGGTTCTGTTTTTTTATTTGAGAGCCAGTGTGGAAATTAAACAGCAATAAGTCTTTCTCACATTGTCTTTGGACCAATAATAAAGTGATAAGATGGAGACAATTTCCAGAAACCGTTTTTTTTTTTACACTTATTCCTGCTACAGATTAGCCTGTAGCTATCAACACTATGCATCCATTTTCACATCTGTCTCTCATGAATGTCCCAAACGTTTACTGCAGAGGCCTCACACAGCTCACTTCCTTCCCGCTTTGCCATCATTATTTAGGTTTGACTGCAATAAAAAATAAATGCGGGGCTTGTTTACGAGTGGAGGATGATCTTAGGGTTTGTCATCCATCACAGATAAAACGGACTCGCACTTCTCACAGATTTAGTGAATTAGGGATTATGGATCAGCCTTTCATAAAGTTTGTAGTGTAAATATTATTGACGAGACTTGACGACAAACTTTTTTTAAATATACTTTTTTTCCCTAAAGTTTAAAATGGTAATTGCTAAAGATGAATTAATGTCACGATTTTAAACCCGAATACGATTTCCTTTTTTTTATTTTTCTTGTGCCAAACTGGGTTCATTTAGATTGTGCCGGACCTGATACTGTAATACGTTCCTGAAACCTTTAAGCTCTCTTACATAAAAAAACAACAAATGCAGGAAAGTCTCATTTGAATCCAAGTGGAAATGAACCTGTTTAAAAGAACTCAAATGCAATTTGTATAAGTTTAAATGGGGATATCTGAGGCACTAAAGGTTTAAAAAGCCTTTTTATTGTAACATGGAACACACACATCATACTGACTTACCGCTGTGTGATTGTATTCCATGTTTATTTAGATATTTGTACATATTGTAACGGGTATGGGTCATGTGTCATGAAAAGCTAAACTCACTGGATTTTCACTGTGCTTCAATTTATTCCACATCCTTATTAAGCCCGTTTGGACGGCTTCTGTTGTGTAATACATTCACTAAAAATAGATACTACACAACCCGCATGGGACAAAGTAGGGATGCCTCTAAGACATGCAGGGCTGGGGTACCTGGAGGACCAGGGTTGAGAAACACAGCCATAAGGAGACTGAAGTAGCGAACAACCAAAGTGTTCATGAAGAGTCATTTCACATGACTGTTAAAATATTAAATCTCTTGAATGCCTCTGAAATCAGAGGTCGCTGCTGGAATCCCTGAACCAGAGGAAGGCATCCATTCTCCACACCCAGATAGATCTCCATGCAGCTTGTTGCTTCAGGACTGATAATTGTATAAGTTAATTCTAAGTTAAGTGTCAAAAGTATTAGTTCCTGTCAGTAAGCAGCTTTATGCTAAATGTTTTTAATGGCGTCTGAATTCATTTGAGAGTTATTAACGTTACTCTTTTATCTATGTATTTATACATATATATGTAATTTTACTCTAATCTTGTTTTTTCTTGTTATAAACTTCTACTTCCTTAGCAGAAGTCCATCCATCACATCACAGCAGCTCCACTGGCTCTCTGTTACTGAAAAAGTGATGTTTAAAGGTTGTTTCATCCCCAAACCTGTGGTCCTGCTCTGCAGGACAACAACTTCCCACCTGAGCTGCACATCTGGAAATACGTCTTCCTCACTCCCCCCCTCAGTCTTGATTCATCTAACGTGCTTTAGAAACAACTTTAGTGATTTGGACTTTGAGTAAAACTTTAGAACCGCCTTGGTGGTTTTGTGATAGATTTCCCTTTTGGTTTTGGATGCACTGTTTGAGTTTAATTGAGAAGAGAAACTCTCATTAGTGTTAATTGACTTTAGTTTTAAAGTTGGGATTTATTTGATTTATTTAAATATTGGAGATAATTGTTCAATAACTTCATTGAGATCTATATTGTTACATTACTACCAGATAAGATGTGACTGATCTTTGAAAACCTTTACATATTTATTGTGTACAGTTTTGACAACTGGGATATTCATAAAATAAATGACATTTATTTCTAGTTAGTTTTATCAAAGACTCCCTACATGTTTAAAAACCTCGTCCAAGTCTCCAAATTAGTCTGTTCCCCCAGATTACCCTCATCCCCCCTCTCCCCCCCTTGTCAGCTTCATTGTGTTCTTTTACCCTGTAAGGTGAACTTGAGTAGACAGGTGTCTAATAAATAAATGTATTGTTTTATTGCGTTGGCCTCCCAATGGACTAAACAAAGAAATGAGCAGTCTTGTATTTACATTCTATATATTTATTCTAATGCATCGTTCCCTTTGAAAGATAAATACTCCATAACTTCTATACGTGATGATGCACAGTGACTGTTTTTATGTAACTATATATCATAAGTTCTGCATTCCTGTTCAGACCATTCAGATGGGGAAACAGGAAATTCTAACCCAGTAGAAAACTCCCAGTATGTGTGCACACAGTGGAATCAGATCTTAGTTAAATTTTCTCTGTTTCTCATGTCATTCAGCTCCTCGCTGTGAAGCTTTGAAAGCTTTTATGCAAAGCACTTTGACTTGTTTTGTGCAAACAAACATGCAAACAGTTTACTGTAACAAATATTGGTCTTTTTAAAGCTGCTTTTGTTGATCATAAACGATCATTAAAGTTTTTTATGGGCCAATTTAAAAAAAAAAAAATCCTATAACCTCAAAAATAGTTATTTTTTTAGTTCATGCTTATGTCATACATATGTTTAATGGTAACACAGTGTTCTGTTCTTTATTTTTCAGCTTGCTGGAGCTCCTGTCTGCTGCTGAATGCTGTTAAGCTGTGATAAATGACGAGCACCACTCAACTCTGCATGGCCTCACCTGGGACATTAAGGTAAGTGCATTTTGTATTCATTCACTTTGCTGAACAATATCATAGCCCTCCTTACTCACCTGCAGGTGTGTAAGCACAAGAAATGCAGGTATCCTGACACATCTTGTGACCTCGCCTGTTCACACACCTGCATTCTGGGTGTCTCATATTTTCAGTCTCTTAGGATCATCCTTGAAACTGTTTGTGCTATTGAACAACACATAAAAACAATAAAACCAAACCAGGCAAGTTGTTGTTTTTACTTGAATATTTACATGGATTCAAAGAAGATTTATTTCATGCTAATTGTTTAAGGGGTCATGCTATTTTTGTTTGTAGCTTATTAGCTGCAACTAGCCACATGTAGCTTCTACTAAGCGGTGAAAAAAAGACAGATGTAAAGATGCCTTGCAAGTGTTGCATGTGAGTGATGTGCACAGTCATGGTGCAAAACAGCTATTTTTTACAGCTGACTCAACGCAAAAACTTTGACTTTTAGGAATTTTCCTAAACTTAAAATAGTACAGTGACAGTAGCTGTTTAAGTAAATATTATAGCAAAACATATAATATAGTAAATAAACGTGAGCAATAGTCGGATATTATGAACGTTAGTACAGCACTTCTTGTACATGCGCACACAAAGCATGAAATGAATTTTTAGACTTTCTAGTTCCGTATGTAAAAGTCATGTTCGTAAGCCAATCCTGCAACAAATACGGATCAGATAGGTATTAAGTGCAAGATTCTTTAATTAACAGGTGGAATCTGCAGGTGAAAGGCTTTCTGTATCGATGTTTTCATCAATAGAGTCGGACTTTGCCATTTCTGCCATCTTGTGACGACATCCTAATGAGCTAAATTTAGTTGTCCATATTTCTAATTGCAGTAAATGTTGAAACCAGGAGTGCGGCTGAACTGATGACAAGACAATACTCCTTGCTGTAGATGTTGCATTTAAAATTTTTGGTTTTAAGAAATAATATTGGCAAATAAAAAATAATGTCTGTGCAAAGAATAACTTTTCAGAATAACTTTCATGTCACACTTATTTAATGAAACTTTAGAGTGGACAATAATAAACATTTAGGATTTGCTACATGACTGCCTTTAAAACTCTGCATACTGCATTTTCCACCCAAAGACATTATGTTATTGCTTCTGTTTATCAGTCTGTAAGAATATAAAACTGGTTGGAAATCACAATATGGGTGGAAATGAGCTGCTTGGTGCAAGTATACGCTCTGAGTCCTTTATTATTTTCTGTTTAAGGGTATTTAAGGCTGTTTTATAGTGTATTTTGAAATACAATTTAGTTAAAATCCTATTAATAAAATATTGGCAGTACACAGGACATAATATTAACTAGTTCACTAACACAAAGGGTCGTGTGTCACCAATGAACTGAAACTCATGAGTAGAGCACGGAGCTGCTGGTTTTTTAATGCTTCACACAACATTTACTGGTAAATAAGATAACTGTCAGCAGAAACCTGTGATCAAATATTTGTGTAATGCAGGAGACATAAAACCTCCAATCAGCATCATTTAAAAAAAAAAAGTTAATTAGATTTATTCAGGACGCTTCCTTTTGTGACCTTTCCTCACAGGAGGAATGACACACAGCTCAGCGCTCTCCACAAAGTTTATCATCCTATCAAGAGAGCATTTTCTGTTTAATTCCACTTCTTACCCATTCTAACCTTTGATGCGGCAGTTCAGTATGCAAATCATCTTTATATTGTTAGTGAGGTGAATTAGCATTTGCTTTTTTTTGCCACATTATCTCACTTTGGGTTTACATAAACGTTCATTGTCAGAGTAGCAGTAGCTCTTTGAATTATGCATGAGGTCCTTCCCTCGGCTGAATCCTGAAACTAGAGATCAGCATATTTTAGATATTTGCCCATTTTCTCAGCACATTTCACATTAATATGTAACCCTCGCCTGAAACTGCGATCATCACACCTTTTGCATGCACACAGCCCGCAGTGTTCCACCACAGCAGATATACATGAGATAAACCTGCATGCATGTGTCAAAACAAAAGTTTAATGTCCTATAATTGGAGAAAAAGATTGTTCAAATAATCTGTTACATATTGGGATGCTCAGATATTATTTGTATTCAGAGTATTTTTTGAGTAAAACTCAGCTTAATGTACGTGTTGAGGTAATGCTGGCATAAATAATAGAGCTTTAGTATTTTGTTTTAGTTGTATAATCAATTTGTTCTATTTTACCAGGGAAGCCAAAACCATAGGCTTCTTTGGTAAAGCAATTTAGTTTATATATAGCCTATGTGTGTGTGTCTGGAGTAAAAGTGTTAACTATAATTTTTTTAATACATTTTAATTTCCAGCTTTCCTCTGAAATACTTGTGTCATTGTGCAGCAATTAGTTTTTGTTGTTTGTTTTTTGGTTTGTTTTTATTACTTGTAACCCACTGCAGCTTAAGCTTTGTAAAGCAGATATAGCGCAGAGCAGTTTCAGCATCTGTTTCACAGATGAGACCCACATTGTTAATCCTGTGAGCAATAGAGAACCCTTATTTTACTTTTAAGCTCTATAGATCACACATGGGGCTCTAATGGGCTTTTAGATAACTAGCCAATGTGGCTAGCTGATTAGTGAACTTACCAGACAATCACCATTTCCACTAGCTAAATGTCCATTCCTGTAAAAGAATCGAGATGATAAAATTATAGTTGCATCCTGATGCAAAACATGTCAACACAGCCAAAGTAGCTGTGTGGCTGAACATCGCTGTATTATTCTAACACTAATGAGATTAATGTGAGAAGCATTGCGATTGCAGCAGAAAATGACAGCAGTGGAAAAACAAACACGTCCATTTTTGCTTTCAATCTTAGGGACATATGGTCAAATTGGTCCTTATACTGCCACATTGGTACCATGTGCTAGTAAATTCCATGGCTTAGTTTCTAAAGGACATGCACAATCAACACTTCAAATAATTTCAAACGTGTTAATTTTTTATCATGTGCAAAGCAGCTGGATAAATGTGTACACGTGACTAAAAGCAAGTAAATTCTAACCTTACTATAACCTTTAAGTTCAAGCAAGAAAATCACACTGACTCTTGAGGGGCCATCGTCCTGCAGGGTTTATTAATTCCCTGCTTCTAAATATCCCATACAACCTATTTAGTTAAATTTTATCCATATAATGTCATGTCCACTTATTTTATACTTGTGGCATCTGTTTTCTTCACCTATTTCATAATATGTAAAGCCTAGATGTCCCACTGTCACACTCAATAAACAGCCGAGTGTTTTACCATCATCAGACCAAAATAATGTCTAAGATAGTCTAAGATGGCAGTTCAATTTCTTTATAGAGCATTTTGTTTGCAAGGGGGACCAAATCTTTACAACTTTTAGTGCTGTTCAGTTTTAGTTCACAGCATGGCCTTTCAGCTCTCACACAACCCCAAATTATGTCAATTCTTCAGTTCATCTTTAACGGATATATATATATATATATATATATATATATATATATATATATCCAAACTGCATGCAATTTTTCTTGTTTAATAAATTAAAGATAGGCGAGCAATTCAGTTGCTGCCAACATCCACCAGAGAAATAGACAAGCTGACATTTAAATCTCCACTTAAGCTTTATGCAAGTTATCTCCTTCAAATTCAAAGTTGTCAATTTTGTTTTTAACATCTCTTATTTTATTCTCCAACCAGCAGTTTTGAAGCCAAGATCTGAAATTGATTTTCTTTACACAAGTAAAGGAAGCTTCTGAATTCCTCTGGTGGAGCAGTAGGGGGTTAAACACCTCTCTTAGGGGCACCTCAACTGTGGTACATGAGTGATTGGAAAGCTTTCTGCATCTAATTCCCTGCTGAGGTCTTCATTAGTATTGGTTGGATTGAAACCAGTGGCCTTCATTTCACAAGGCTGTAACTCAGCCGTGTTCACTGGGAGGGGTGGACAGTCAGATATGCAAGCATAATGAGTTCCAGTGCCAGTCCACAGATCACCAGTGATGGAAAAGTTGCATGAATACAGAGGGTCTTGACATTTTCTACCAGCTGGAATTGGAATACAGACAACATACAGGAAGTTATTCCTTATTGGCCAGAAGCTTTGCACTCTTTCTCTTATTCACAGTTTGACAAACATTTGGCTTAACCCCCAGTCAATATGTAATTATCCATGGGAAAGTGCTTACAATAGTCCAAGAAGGTGGAATTTAATAGTGATTCATTAGTCATGTAAGCCATGCAATATTTATATCCTGATGAGAATAAATCATTTGAGCCGAGATGATCAATTATGTGTAGATTTGCTTTAAGTAAATGAAATGTTTCAGTAGTTTTTATCCACACAAATCCTGAAGGAAAATGCAATAATCAAGAGACAGAGAGGACTTTGTGTCAAGGTTTTAAATGTCAATCAGCGAGCATTCAGTGAGCAGCAACTCATTTGACTCTATAGATCCGAGCCGCCTTATCTCTGCGAACTCTCGGCCCCGTGTTCGCTTTCAGCGCCGATTCCGCAGCTGCATCCTTTCTGAAACTTGTGCCTGCGCTGCATGCCTCTGCAATTTGGAAGTTCATTATTGCTCTATCATTGAGATTAATTATGCAGAAAATTCTCATTTTCTTCCCTTCAGCCATCAGAAGGCGTGAGGTGCGGTGCGCCAAGTGGATGTCTGAAAGACACCGGTTTGGTGTTTCACAACAGCACACAATGCCGCGACACACACACTTCATGCACTGCAGCTGCAACAGCTGGAAATTTAGATGGTCGCAGATTTACATAATTGCACGTCATCTCTTCTTAATCCTCAAATAAGAGTCAAGGTCAAATTTGAAATTATTATATTATTAACTCATTTTGTAGTATTTTGTATTTGTTTGCCAAAATCCAACAAGGTTGGGGCTCATTATGAATCTATATGACATCACACCATCGATTAGCGCTCTACCTCTTTTACACAAATGGACATTTAATTTGAGACGTGCTGTTTGGCTTCTCAGAGCTTTTAAGCAGTCAGATAATCACCGTAATGAGAACCAAATGATGACAAATTTAGCAGACACTGATAATCAGAAAGCAAAACCAACAAAAACACCTGCAACCTGCCGTCTTTCTCAATTTAAAAACCGGCTGTCGGTCTGAAATTACCGGACTGGGATGGTTTTAAGATGTTATTTTAGTTTAGTTTTTCAAGCAAGAACATTTTGACAGTTTTCTTGTGTAGCCATTTACATTAAGTATAGCAAGTGACTTGTCATTTCCACATGAAGTGAGACTTGGTGAAAGGGGTAGATGGAAAGTCAAAGACAGAATAGTGTCAATGTTTGGACACTTGTGGTGGTTTTCTGTTTCCTGGTATCGTTTAGCTTAGCTTTCAGTTCATTTGTGTCACCTGTGTTTTACTGATTAAGTACAACTGGGTCTTGTTTTGTTTCAGTCTTATTTAAGTCCTTATTTTCTGTGTTTGCGAGTTTATTAAGTCTTATAGTTTCAGTTATCCTCAGTAGTTTAAGTTATCTTGAGTAGTTTTGGTTGTCTTTGGTTTTCATAGTTTATAGTTCATTAGTTCTGCTTATCTGTAGTTCTTGATTTAATAAATCATTGTCATAATCTGCATTCCTGCTGCTTCCTGTGCCTGCCTGCACTTGGGTCCTCACCCCACCTCCGATCCACCAATCGTGACAAATAGATCTTTGGGGCTGTGTCTGACCTGTATCAGTCAGAAAAGCAGTATCATGAATTAGAATTATTAGTTTTCTAATAATAGGAAATATTACAAGGTAATTAACAGCTGGTGGGTTTACATCAATAATCAGTCAAATAAAAACAAATCCTTTTCATAAAAATCTATTTCAGACCTTCCTGTTTTAAAGAAAAGAATCGTGACCAGACCTTGCTCTGCATTTCACATATAACCCTAATGATTTAATGACATCTTTTAGTGTTTAGAAAACCCATCCATCCTTTGCCTTCCGCTTACTCCCACACTGTCCTTACCCCTGAAATTTCTTCTAGCCAGTTAAATGGGATCCTATTGCATTTCCGTGCTAGCTAAGAGACATGGTCTGTGTGTCTGGGTCTTCTATGGGACCTCTTTATGGTGGGTTGTGTGTGGAACACCACACTGAGGAGTCCTCCAGGGGAGCCATTCCCTCTTGCTCATCCTGATCAGAGGGGGGCAGCAGCTTTCTCACCCTGTCTCTAAGTAAGAGTCCAACCACTTCACAACATTGTTTTTTCAGTCACTACCCACTGCTTGTGACCACAGTGGGTCAGAATTTAGACCGGGTGGTAAATCGAGTGATTTACTCAATTCCTTCTTCCCCATGAGAAACCAATGCAGAGTCTGCATCCCTGCAGATCAGCTTGTGCTCCATTCTTCCCTCATTCACAAACAAAACTCTGAGATACTTGACTTAGGCCGTGATGTCATTTCCCAACCCAAAGATGAAACTTTACTCTGTTCTGGTTAGACGGCAAATAGATGTCTAACCCAGTTATCATAACTTGTAGTCTCCTGTTTTTAATACCATAATTCAAAGGACATACTGAGAGTAAATCTCATTGCTAAACATTTCTTTGTTCAAACTTTGAACTGCAAAGCCACAAATAATGAAAATATTTTTAAATCTACATACAGAAAGACAAAGGTCAGAGAAAGGATAACATGTAGTTTTACCTGTTAAAATGGTCCTAATTGATTTATTGGAATAAAATTTTGGCAAGAGGTACTAAGTCTTTGCTAAAAACTTTCTAGTTGAGTTTAAACAGAAACAAGCAAAAACATGGTTTTAGCTCAAATAAACTTTACACAAACAACAGTTGATTGTCATTTTGTAGATGGCTACAAAAGCAACCTATAAAAAGCATAATAAATGATTGTGTTGTCATTTGCAGATTAAAAAAAATGGACAAAAAAGTGAGTCTGAGCAGGTGCCTATTAGCAGAGCTAAACAGTAGCTACAAGCTAAATGAGCTAGCATGGGCTGTGTCTCAACAACATAGTGCACTGGAATTTAGTGTGTAAATGTTAATGTGAACACACTTCTACATAGTATGTGAAGTATTGTTTGTGCACTGATTGAGACACAACCCTGGAGTTTATGGGAGGTAACTAGCTAAAATGGAAACATTGGCTAAAGCTAAAGTGTGCTGTTAGGCAGCTACAAAATCAATGGAGTGTTAAGGAGCTTAACATCATTGTGGGCCTTGCTAACCCCCTTCTAAAATCTCAGACCATACATGTAGATATATTCATCTCATTTACCATTTATCCATCTCTGATCTGATTTTTTGCATTTGAAATGATCAAATTTTACTTAAGCTTTATATAATAATCATACCCCAGGCTATAGCTACTTGGTGTATATGATATAAAATATATAATGGCTATTTTATAGCGCGTGCTGAATAAATCAAATATGGGACATGACTTTACAGAGCAAATTACTTGACTTATATTTGAATGAATTGTCGCTGTTGGAGCTACTCCACATCCATCAGCTGGAATAATGTTGAGGATTTTTATATATTAATAGAAATTAAATTGAAATGCTCTGATGCTTCACAAGCACATGTGGAAGTAATGATTTTGTTTGAGTCAATGCATTATGGAAAAGACCAAAGATACACAGCAGTTTCACAGCATATATTGCCGTTTTATATTTTGTTGCATATCATTTCCAACAAATTCATGAGGCACGTGCGCTCTGATCAGGCTCCTGTTTGTTGTTATGGTTCAAATGCATCCACATTTATAGAAATCATATCCACCCTTCATGTGGCAAAGCCAAATCTAATAGCTAAAGTCTGTAAATCTTTCCAGACAAAAAGTGAGGGTGAAGTTAGGCCTGGATTTTTTTTAATAAGAGTAAAAATACGGCATTTATTTTTCCTCTCCTGGTGTCCCTCAGGGTAAAAGCAGGTAAAGTGTGTTGAATTAGAGTTTCTTCTGTACACACTCTAGCATTTTCAAGTGGAACAACTTGAACATCTTGACAAGCAGAAATAAATTAAGCTAAACGAACTAAATTGCTTTTAAGTGCAATCCAGCTCTTGAGTAATTTTTAAGCTAATTGCATCGAAATATCAGATTATGCACCAAATTAGCCAGTAGGCAAAGCTGTGCAAAGGAGGAAAAAAAGAACGGGGGGTAGAGCCAGTGAGGGATTGTGAGGCCAAGAAAAAATATAAACAAGCAAACAGGATGAGCTCCCCTGAAAAAGTGGTTGAGGTGAAGATGTATTTGGTTCTATTTTTGCAGGATATCTCTTAAGCTGTATGATGACAAATGACTTTCTCTGTGCCACAGAAAACAAAGTGCTCTACTGGGAGCCCTGTGCTATTTCATGATTTCTCTGACCCTGGCAGTGACAAAGTGAATGTAAAGAGTGAGCTTTTCAAACTGGCCACAGAAGCAAAGCAGGCTCACAGAGTGTGACCGTGTGTCTGTTTACATGTATCCGACAGGTCCTGATGATGAATAGATGAGCAAATAACAAAATAATGCCTATAAATTGACTTGAAACAGCATGAAAAACTTACACAAGTGTGTCTGTCAATAGCCATTTGCATAAGGACTGAACAGAATGTGTAATCAATGCCGTTTGCTTCAGGAAGGAAGGACATCTATTAATCCCACAAGCTATGGCTTGCATTGGACATCATTGGCTCTCGTTACTAACCTCAATTTTTCAAAGGCACCTGGAAATCAATTTGTTCTTCAGATGCTCTGACCTCTTTGTCCACCTTTGGATTCTTTCAAAATTCCTATTGATTAGTCTAACTCACCAGCCCTAGCCCTATCCTAGATTATTCAATCCAAATAGGCTTGCTTTGTTTTGCTTTACTTAAAGCCACTTTAATCAGCATTATTGATATTAACAATGGATTAAATGACTTCTCAGTGATGTTGTTGTTGCTGGTAACATTGTATGAATATGTTGCTCCAAATTGGCATAAAGCCAAACCGAGAAAGCGGGTGATGAACGGAGGCAAATGGTATCTTGCTTCTATCATGTTTAGATTCCTCTTTTAATCACAACATGGACTTATAGGTCAATAAATAAATAGAATCAAATAAAAGTCTTCCTGCTAAGTGATTTCTAACTCGCTGCATGTTTGAAACTTTCCTTCACAGAATGACAAGCTAGAACCAGAAAGGGATTAGCTTAGCCGTTTAAATGCAAGTTCAGACAAAAGCACTTCTCTTTATGACATCTTGTCTTATAATCTCTAACCACTACTGTCCCATCATCAGATACAGTATAATAAATGTCCATATCAGTGAATGTTTGCATGACTGGTTGTCTGTCTCTTCGTGTTGGCCCTACAATAGACTGGCGAACTGTCCATGGTGTACCCCATCTCTTACCCAGTGATCTGCAACCCGGTTCAGATAATGCCTAGGTGGTATATGTATCACATTTGAACTTTTGCATCACGTTGTTGCCATGCAATGGACCTGTCCAGTATGTACCTTTCCTCCTAGTTAGAGGGATGGGTTCCAGCCCACCGTGACCCTGAATTGAATTGAGGGGTATAAAAGATAAATGAATGCATCACATTATGGTTAAAAAACTGCTCAATACATTCCGGTGTCGGCTTTTTTGGGTGGATACATTATACACCTATATTTTTTACACATCACACAGTTCTCAACTATACAAGCTTTGTTTTTTCATTGTTATACTGAGGGGATTATCCAGTTAGATAAGGGTGTTGCCACTGGGAATTGTTGTTATGCACTTAAATACCAGGACATCAGGTTTCCCAGCAAATTGTTGCATCTGCAGAACTGCCTCAGCATTACAAGATCTTTTTCTTTTTTGCAAAAGCCATCTCTCTAATCTACTTTTCAAACATATGAAAACATTGAAATCTGCAGTTGCACTCATGCACAATAAATCCCTGCTTTATAATTTACTTTCCAATGTGTGGGTTAATAACTGAAGGGCTGGGACAAATCTTTGGTTCCTATCCAGCTAAATGATAAATTTAGTGTCTGGCTCCATGGCTCAGGGTTGCGTGTGAAAATATTAGCAGTGGTAATGTTCAGCTATTCAAACAAATGGGAAGTTTTGTGTGAATATCAAACGCTATGTTATCACAAATTAAGATTTGTCTAACACAGCACGCTGCAGACTTCTATAAATTTGCAATGGGAAGACTTTTCCAGACAATGCCTCATTTTTAGATGGTAGGAATGAATACAGAGAAGGGAGGTAAATGGAAAGGACAACATGGAGTGAATGATAAGCATGGAATAAGTCAAAGATTTGGAAGACTAAATGAAAACCAAACAGTGTCCTTAAAGGCAAATTCTGCCATTTAGAAAATCTATATCCAGCATGATTAATATGCTGCCATAAAGACAGAGCTCATTAAGGAGTGCTAATAAAGTTTGGTGATTCATGACAAATAATTGAACTGTTAATAAAATTGTTTCCATTTCAGAGCAAAGATTAATGAATTGTGCTTTAAATGTAATAATTTAATTGACCAGAGTGTCAGAAATGGTGTAGTATTAAATAAAAAGATCAGTTTAATCAGTGTGGTAATCTTTATGCTCTGCATCCTTCCAACTACGTGAACCCTAAAAAACATCTCTTTCAATAATCTTAAACTGACTTGTAAGCAAATTCATAAATATACAGGACTGTCTCAGAAAATTAGAATATTGTGAAAAAGTTCTTTATTTCCTGTAATGCAATTAAAAAAC
>JBAMIG010000026.1:10363715-10377431 GCA_037177335.1 Kiunga ballochi | reverse complement strand
AATCAGCGATATTGAAACAATAAAAGGCTTGCAATATCTCAGTTGATTTGTACTGAATCCAGAATGTATGGCATTTCTTGTTTTTTAATTGCATTACAGGAAATAAAGAACTTTTTCACAATATTCTAATTTTTTGAGACAGTCCTGTACATCAAAGTCTTAATGATAACCCAGAATATTTTCTGCTTCACTTTGTGATGCGTGTGTTCATTTGCACACCCAGTTTGTTATCAAGTTTATGGATTGTATTGGAATTTGTAGCAAAGGCACAATGGGGATACCGCTTGGATATCCTTGTAGAAACCCTCCACCATGGTTTCACCACTATTCATGCCTAATACACCCCACAATATAGCACTGTCTGATTACATCTGCTGTACAGAATCATTCTAGCTGTGGTCGATATTAAATGAAAATGAACTCGAAGCTTATTTTCTGTTTTTACTGTTTTAGTCTGGGTATGTAAGTGTGTACAAGCTGAGGCAGTTACTTAGTTTAGTGAAGTTCACTCAGATGTATCGGTAAGGTTTTTTTCCCAGCATTCTCATAGCTGTAGGGTAAAACCCTCTCGTGTTGAAATGCTACAGTGTTATTTCTTAGACAGCAAAGGACTTAAGACTCTGTAGTTTGGGAGTGTTAGATTGCTGGTGTTGCTTTTAGCCTTCCTCCCACATTGCATGTTGTAAATCTTCAGTACAGATGGGAATTAGCAACATTAATATAACGGGCCGAGCAGTCAGCGGAATCCCAGGCCAACGCAACACCCACACAAGCATGTGTAACAATGGGGAGACTTTCCTCAATGTTGCACTAAGACTTCTTTGTCTGTCATAGGTTAATGTTTAAATGATAGTCTCCTGGTTTAAACAAGTTATATATCTTCCAAATGCTCATTATCAAACCCGAAGGGTGGTCACTCCGTCGCCTTGTCAGAAGTGACAGATTGTTGTCTGCACGCCTTGTCTGACCTCATCGCAAATACCCTGCAGGCGGACTCATTATAGTCAGCGAACTGGTTCATCACTTTGGTATCATCTGGAAACTTTTAGCTGTGCAAGCACAAGTTTTCACATGTGTACACATTACATATTTAGAAAAGGATAAAATGACTCATAGGACATGGACAGTGAGGATTTGGTGCCTTTAAACACGGCTAAAACCAAGCAATCTCTTCTCCATGTTGACCTCTTACCATTCTTGATTTTGTAATTGAAATCCCGCTCTCACATTGATATTGGCTTTTGGAAAATTGTTTACTCAGTAATATTAACATCTACCTCCTGAAGCATATATTTAATTAAAGACACTTGGGGCGTCTGAAAGGCTTCAGCAATCAAACATAGCTGCAAGTAAACTCTTATTTCAAGGGATAAACTTTTTTCTTCCCTTTTGATCAGCTGTCAGCTTGTCAGTGCTATCTAAAATGCACAGCTCTAATAGCTGGAAAGTATTAAAAGGTTCTTCTCAGCAACATCACAATCAAACGAGCTGGTAGATAAGATGCTGTTCAGATATTGCGGTGCAGTCAATCGCTGATCATCAAGGAATAACTGAGTGGTCATTAGAAAAGCCCGGTCTGGTAGTTTACAGTTCTGTTAGTCACTTCAAGCAAACCAAAGCGTTTTCAAAACAGATGCTATATTGAGCCTTCTATGGTTTTCTAGACGTTTTCTTCTGTCTTTGATGATAAAACCTGAAACTTTGAAGCCTGAATGCAAAGCAGGGCATATTTACAGTACTCCCGAGCAGGCATATTGAAGAGCACATCAGCGCTTCTTGGCCGGCGATTGCACGCTGACACTTTTAATACTTCTGCCAGAGACAAAATATGGTCGATGACCCAACACGGAGCTTACCGCTGATGGTCACAATGAGAAGGCTCAGTGTCAAATCCATTATACAAGCCGCTGAAAAAGTACACACACAAATCAACTGCTGCCAGCGTGCCAAGGTTCTTGACTCCACTGAGAGGCCTTTGGGACAATTTCCCTTTTTATAAGATATCCTTTTCTTCTTCCTAACAGAAGCGGTTAAAAGATTGGGATTTGACATGCTGTCACTCATCTCCTGCCTGATTTGGATGACAGGTGGCTTCATGAGCTGCTGTGGAGTTGATACAAGCCAAACATAGGGGAGGGGGGATTTCAGGGCTTCCGTAGATTCCCCGCTGAGTAGAAAGGCAATCATCAAGAATTAGAAAAAAAAAGAGGAAGAGGAGGGGAAATAGTTCAGGGAAAAGGGGAATAAATTTAATGACAAGTCATGTAAATTTCAGTATGACACTGGAGAGCATGCTCGGTTGGATCATCAGGATCCAAAATACGGTTAAAACGGATCATGAGTTATTATCTGTTTCTAACTGTCCCGAATATACTTCACTATTGTCTTTTCCCTGGTGACTCTCATTCACCGACGCTCTTCCTTTCTTGCTCTTGTTCTTTTTTTCTCCATTCTCTCCATCCTCTTTGTATTACTGCCAAGCAGTCAAATGTATGTTGGCATATTTAAAAGCCCGGTTGTCCAACTCTCTCATGTGAAGGCCAAGTCTGTGGCTCAGCAGAGTGCAGCTTGGCAGCCGACGAGATGAGCGCAATAAAGCAATTAGCACAGCCACCAACAATCGCTCGGAGAGCTGAACGTTTGTTCCAATCTCAAGTCAAATAGAGGGTGTTATTTATATTCAGAGGTCAGCTCCCTCCTTGTCAAAGGATTTCAGATCTGCTAATAGTATGTTTACTCAGCAGGAGCATGGAAGAGTAAAAAAAAGAAAGGTAGATTGATGTTTAAAAAAAAGAAGCTGTGACCAATATCACCTCCTCTTCACATCCATATGAGCACAGCACAGGTTAAAGCTGGGCAGAGATGAGACATAAGGGTTTAATAACCTTCTTCTTCATTCATGCTGATAGACAATACACTGAAAACCACACTGGAGCAAAGAGGTCAGTCAAAGTGGTGTTTTGTTCAAGCCGGTGGAGGATGACAACCTCAGGGGGCTGACCATTCTTACCTCATCCCAAAGTCTTTGTCTCAAGCAGGATGTGAAGTAGACACAAAAAATAACAGTGGAGTCGACGAACAGCAGAAAGTAGCTTATGTGATGTGCTTAGTATTATTTACTGGGGGTTTCCCTGCAGATTTGAAGGGATCAGTTGGTGAATTCTGTCACGTTGTAAAATGTAATCTGTATAATCATGAAGATGTTTCCCATTGTGCCCTTGCTGCCAGTTGTATTACAATCCATAAACTTGATAACAAACTGGATGTGTAAAATGAACACAGAAAAAATATGCATCACCCAGTGAAGCAGAGATTAAGAAAGACTATTGTTTTCCCCACAACTGGGGTTTTTTTGGAGTTTTTCCTTACCGCGAAGGAGGGTCGAAGGACAGGGATGTCCTGGCTCTACTTAGTTTAGTTTAATTATTACTTGTGCTCATTGTGTGTTATGTTTGTTATGTGATAAACTGTGTGTGTGAAGCCTTGTGAGGCAACCTTGTTGTGATACTGGGCTATATAAATAAAATTGAATTGAATTGTCTCTTAGTTCTAATGTATCCAGAGTATCATAAAACTATTTGATGCCAACTGTTGTTTTCTAAGCTTCTGTTGGAAAGACAGAGTTAGCTCATTTATATGCTAGCAAACGGGCACCAACGACTATGAACAAAGGAACGTACACCTTTCCCACACCTAGGATGCAGTCCTGGAGAAGACATTGGACAGTAGGGGGTTTTAGCGCTCCCTGCTTTCTGAAAAAACTACTTAAACAGCCCATAAGACATGTCACACAAACATCATGTGACGCTTTTGATGAAGACTACAGGAAGTAGCCAAAACATGCCAAGCAGGTAAAACAAGCAAACTGTCTTACAAAAGAACTTTAAAAACTGTTTAACTAAGGAAGACAGTATGAACTTTCAGTAAAGAAGAAGAAAAATATTTGATACCAAGCTTTACTCTCACTTTTAACACCAGAATGTTTTGCTATAAATTAGTTTGGGGCTAACTTAGAGCTTTTCAGGTCCTATGGCGAAAAAAACAGACCTGATTCATCACTCAAACTGTAGCCTACTTGTTCAACCTTTTTCTTCTTCGTCTGTCATGAATTTTAACATCTAACATGGCAACTGAGCCTTGTAAGGTCTGAGAACTTGATTATTTATTTATTCAATAATGTAATACACAATGTGACCAATGTGTGGGCTTTCTGGGACAGCTAATCCTGGGAAGCTTGGCACTTGCTTCTTGTGAACAGTCTCTCACCATACAATGATAGACTCTGTATTGTTTGGCCTAGTCACACTTCACTGGTTGATGGGCTGAAACAATCAATCTTGAAGCTTATTGCTAACTGTTTTCCTTACGGGCATTTCAGCTTAAGTTTAGCTAAATAATTACATATGTTCCTTATTTTGTAGTTTCTGAGACTAGGTGAGGATCAAATTAATTTTTAATGTGCTGATATGTAAAACCTTCAGATGACTACATACATTCACCAACCACTGTAGCAGGCACACCTGTCTTGTCACTTAATAAGCATAGCTAAATAGTTTATCACAAGGCAGCAAGTTGATGCATTTAGGCACACAGACATGAAAACCTTCTAGCTTTAAAATAAGCATTAAATAAGAAAGAAATGGGATTTAAGTGACTTTGAAAATGGTTGTTTGTGCCCGACGGGCTGGTCTGTGTATTTTAGAAACTGCTCATCCAGTGGGATTTCCACACACAACCATCTCTAGTATTTACAGAGAATGATCTGTAAAAGAGAAAATATTCTGTGATCAGCAGGTGTCTGGACCAAAACGCCAAGCTGATGTCAGAGGAGAATGGGCAGATTGCTTGTAAGTAATGGCAGACAACAGGTTCTCTTATAACCACCAAGATTATCTCCAAGAATACCATCTCTGTGAACTGGAAACTGGGGCTATAGTTCACACATTCTCACCTTGACTGGACAGTAGATGATGTCACCTGGTGAGATGAACCACTAATTTAGCTGCAACATTCAAAGGGTTAGAATTTGGTGGGAATGACATAAATACATGGAACCAGCCTGCTATGTATTGGAGGTTGAAGCTGCTGATGGTGTGAAAGTGTGGTGGGTATTTTCTTGGCACACTTTGGTCCCCTTAGAGTCGATTGAGATTTATTTAATCCTCTTTGAATTAAGGTAGCTCTGAAGTTGTGAATATACTCTATTGCAATCAACCAAGCCAGCCCACTGCAGGGAAAATAACGCATCTACCAGAAAGAGGCAGAGGATTGTTTCAATCAGAGGTCAGTAGAAAACCTTGTCCCATGAGCAAAGAAAGTTTATTTGTATACTATATTTCATGCAGAAGACAATTCAAAGTGCAGTAAAAGCATTACTCATGGTGAAAAGAAAAACACAGGTACCACCAACCCCTCCGAAGTGAAGCCCCGCTAGGTACCTTGGGACTCCAGACCACCCTAGACAAGCACCCACTGAGGGTCATGCACACCCTATTACACCCTGTCAAACATCCTGAAGACAATGATGGGTCTTTTTTTTTCTAAAATCTACATATCTGAAACTTGGCTGATGCCTTTTGGAAAATGCAAGAAAATAGAGGCCTGTGATGCAAGGTTAAAATACGATATATGAGATTGCATGAAGCTAAAACAACAAACATTACTCTCCAACTGTAAAACACAGGAGGAGTAGGATCATGATTATGATTTGTGTTGCAGGGAATATTTTATAGGCATTGGGAATAAGTTCTTGAAGCAAAAACTGAAAGATATCATTGAAAACCTGCCTATAAGACAGCTAGAAGTGTCGTAGTAATTGGCATAAACCCATGAGAACTGAAAGATTCTTAGCAGCCTGCAAAAAGCCTTTACAAGCTGTGACATTCAGAGTAATGTTATGAGAATTTAAGTCAGCATATTCCTCCTGTGCATTGGTTTCTAATACAACTTGTGATTTATGATGACCACTCTGCCATGTCAGTCAATACCTGCAATATTGCCTCATTTGCAGTACCTGTCAAAGTGACTTACACCCACGCACACACACATACACGCACACAAAAGCACACCTTCCCCACTGTCAAAGTAAATTGGGTGCATGTTCTCTAAACCCTATTTATGAGTCTCCCATTGTTTTTCTTGATGTATTGTCTGACATAGGGAAGAAAGGGCAAAATTCACCCACCCATCATCTGGGGGAGGGGGAAAATGCATTTGAAACTGAGGGAGAGACAGACGGACAGATGGGACAAAAAAGACAAAAAGGGTTGAAACAGCCTTGCAGGGATATGAAAGATACCGAGGGGATATAAAGAAGAGGGAGAAGGTGAGGCAAACACAAAGACACAAGGATCGACTGAACATCCTGAACTCAGCTGTCATCCCCCCCCACCATCACTTCTCCACCCTGTCTTCCTGTCACTCAGGGCTGATGACAACCCCCATCCTGTCTCTACCATCCGTCACCTCAATCACACAGGGGGCTGATACTGTCATCAGACGCCAAGCGCCATATCATACTTGTACATTGCTGTGTGTGTGTATGTGTGTCACTGATTGGGTATGTGACCCCTTGCCAGGGAAAGGATGTGAATGTGTGTGTGCAAATGCGGGATTGTGTGTCTACAACTGGACGAGCCAGGCTTCCTGAGAAAAGTCTGCCTAAGTGTCAGTCTGTCTGACGAGCTCCCATTCTGAGGAAAGCCGAAAGGATTAGGCCGAACCAACAAATACACCGTTGTAAATCTCAGTTGCTTACACCAGAACAGCAAATGCTTCGATCTCAAGGCAGCACTGAATACAAATGAAAATATAAGTTGTGTCCCGACTCTATCAGAAAACACTCAGTCTTCTGGGTGATTTCGAATACAGGACAGGATCTGTTTAGTTTTTTTCTTTTTCATGAACGGATACATTGAATTGGAATATTTGTTGACATTCGTTCTGTATTGTATTTACACCAAATGTCTGATTTTAAGGGCAAAATGTATATTCTTTTAATTAGACTCTGTATATGAAGCTTTCAATAAATAGTGCAACCCAGTTTTATCTTACTCACTCTTAAAGTTATGGTAGGTGTATGCATCCATTTCTATTTGTCCTGCAACTAAGGAACTGCTCAGTCCGTTAACAGTTCTATAACATCCATCCCTCCATCCATCTATTTTCTACTGCTTATCGGAGCTTGGATTGTGGGGGTTGCAGCCTCAGTGGGGAACCAAAACTTTGTTTTCCCGTGACATTTTTTTCAAGCTCATCTGGGGGCATTCTTTGGCATTCTAGGGTACAGAGACATATGGTCTCTCTAGCATGTCCTGGGTCTTCTAGAGGGTTGTTTTCCAGGGGAATATGATGCCCTAATGTTTCTAGGAGGTATGCTAACCAAATAACTTAGCCATCTTATTTGACATTTCTTTATGCAGAGGAGTGGTAAGTCTACTGAGGCTATCCCTGATAATAATGTTTTTGCAGTCTCCCTTAAGGATAGTCCAGCTACCCTGCAGAGGAAACTAATTCTGACTGTGTTTTTTGTCAGTTTTTCTTTTCGGGAAATACAGACAGCCTGTTCCCATGGGTGAGGATGATGAATCTAGAGCATCACCTTTTGGCATGGCACTCTTCTCCACGGCAGACAAATGCAGAGACCACATAACTTACATGAATGTTACAGAATGCTTCACACTTCCATTAAAACGGACAACAGAAGTAAAATTGTTGGACAAAAATGTGTTAGGCAGATATTCCTAATTGTTCACATAATTGGAAACAAATCAGGAAATATAATACATGTATCAGATTTTATCTGTGTGAGACAACGTAGTGGAAGTTGTTGAATAATTGAAATATTGTAAGAGGTGCCAGAGTGATGGTGTACAGCCAATAAAGAATATTTGCATAATTAAGTTTCATGGCCTTTTGATGGACTGACGGCCTGTCCAGTGTGTACCCTGCCCCTCACCTGCTAATTGCTGGGATACACTCCAACTTCCCCGTGACCCTGAATTAGATTAAGCGTTCCAAAAAAGGGAAGAAATGAATGTTTTATGACTGAAACTTAATCTCATCTCAAGAGGCTGTATGTGAAAGCTATTTAAACTTTTAAACTTGTTCTTAGCAGGCAAAGACCATCCAGCCAAGTACTGACAGGGTGAAGCATCTTCTGAGACTTTTCAAGTGTTTAGGGGTTAATCATTGAGAGAGTTCATTATAGAGTAAAAGCTTTCTGGTAGTGGTGGTACCATTGCTTTGGCAAAACAAAGTGGAAGTCTGGTACTGGTTGATTTAAAGTATGAGCAAGTTTTATCAAATTTTCATGGATATATCACTTCCTGTCAGCAGTGGATAGGGCTTTGGCATTTATGTGTAGGTATACTTGGAATGAATCCTTCAATTTGATTCCGACTGGTGAGTGTTTGGGCGGATTTAACAATTCTCTGTTTGGAGGTGAGACATCTAAAGGTTTTAAGGCTTTAAAGAGCAACATGAAGGTTAGTTATTAACCGCAGTAATAAAATAACAAAGGAATTCATCAAAGGCTATGCACCCTTACAATCAGGACCAGATTTGGACATCTGAACATCTACACTGTTGCTCTTGTGGTGCAGTAGGGAGCAATGAGGCCTACGAGAAAACATTTGAGGCATTCTGTCAACTTGTAATTTAATCTTAGCAATGTTTTGAATAATGTCATTGCAAAATTGTTTAGACTATGTAGTTAGAAAGTCAGGACTTTATAAGGATGGTAATGGTCTTATTTGGTTTAGCAATGACCTTTATGGGTTCTTTAAAGACTTAGTGTTTTGTTAGGTGTAGACATAACTATATGATTAGGTTTAGTGATAGTTTTCAGGAAAATTATGCCTTTATAAATAATTCACTGCTTCTACAATAGCTAAAGATTTTGTAGCTGAAACATGGAGATATATTTAGCGTCCATGAATGCATTTAGTGACATGAAAAAGCAATGTTTTATGGCGGCAGCTGCGCATTTTCAACAGAAATGCTAACATGTGTCTTATGTCATTTAATGTAAGCAACAGCGCACTCCACTTTAAATTTATGCTTTGTCACCATATTTTACAAGTAATTTTACAATTGTACATGTTGCTAGAAAAGACAAAAGATAAATGGACCATCTGCAGTCAGTCTTAGAAAACTTGATTTTCCTGGAGAAAGCATTTTTCTTATAAACAGAAGGTAGCTTCTTCATTTGAATGTCATGTAACTGACTTAGCTGGAGCACAGCTTAAAAAACCAGATATGTCAATGGTTCAATCTAAAAACCAACCCTTCAATTTTCATTCTATTTCTGCTAGCTGTGTCATACTTTGCACGTGCATGGACTAAAATTACTGGTGTGCTTGAAGAGACCTGAATGTCACATTAACTGTGCCTATAGAGCCAACTTCTCAGTCACATTTTTCCAAAGTCACTTTCTATTGGGGCAAACTTAATGATGTGTTGGCACTCTTTCTTTATAAAATGTATTCTGACAAACATATTGTCGATGCAGCTTGATGTCAGTAGCCTAATTGAGTGTATAAGCGGCCCATCTGTTGCTCACTTGAACTCTTCCTTGCGTAGTCTTCCTTCCTACCAACACTGTACTCGCTACCAAACTCACAAACTGAGGCTATCACTCAAAGTGCCATCCTGTGGGTCAACAGGAAAGGAATAAATTAGGAGAAAATCCCCCAAAAATACTGATGATCTGTAAAATTAAAGAAGTGAGATGTGGAACATATTGGCAGCAGAACAACCTATTGAAGCTAAATTCCTATTTACCTAAATTAAACAACTTCAATCTTTTTTACTATTAAACATTTTCCTGAGTATGTAGCTTTGATTTAGGACAGTGTAGACAAAGACACTTGGGTCCAGATTTTTGTCTCTTCAGTTTTGGACACATCATATATAGCTATGTAACTTTCTCAGGACCCTTACTGGATTTCTTGAGGTGTTCACTGAAAGTTGTCATGAACCTCCCCTAGCAGCACAACTAACTAGCATTAGCTACATATTGCTAGCAGTAGCTTCTAAAATCATAGCATGCACTAAAAGAACTACTGCAGTATTGAAGTAAAAGTAACTGGTGTTATTACAATGTGCATCCCATAATGTGTATCATACAGCAATTTGCTGCAAATGTATCAAAATATCTCACACTGACAAAAGCTCATCAGAGCTTCTTGCTGATGCAATAGAGGTCCATAGCCAGCAGATGGAGCTATTTTGTTGTGTCAAATGTTTTGACATAGTGAGTCAATTCCAGGCGTTGTGTCAAAGTTGACTCAGTTTTTCGAGGCCTTGGTTTCACCATCCCTTATTTCACACTGTGTTCTCATTCTCTGAACATCATGTGAGATTTAACTTTTCACTAAACGCCATGTGGCGATGCGCCCTCTGCTGTTTGGAGTTAGACACTGCATATTGCTGAATACCATTTTCTAACAATAAATCAACCTTTCTTTATCAGAAAAAAACAGACTCTTTCCAAAACCCTCTGAACATGAGCTGTAATTTAAGTATAAGAACATGCTGATGGCTCTGTCCGCTACATTTATGCTTCCTAGGCCAAATTGGGTCTGATATACTATCTATGTCACTGCTGGTGTTATTTTATATCTGCTTGTTCTCCAAATTAATTATATTCTAACTCCCTTTTTGCCGTTGTCATGGTTATTCTCTTGTATACTTTCTATAAATTTGGAGACTTTATCTGGTCTTAGTTTACTAATATGCCCTCTAATTGAAGCCACAGATCAAAAATGTAGTACACAGGGAAGTGTATATTAAAAAAAGTGCTAAAATTGGAGTCCTTCTGGACTGGAGTCCTACTGTCAACTGCCAATTTAGGCATCTCATCCTTCCATCAGAGAAATAATTACAACAGATGTATAATAAAGATGCACAATTTATAAGCTTAAAACATGATGAACCACTGTTGATATTCTAAATATTTTTCTCCAGGGAAATAAAAAGAAAAAAATGGCTTTTTTAAGAGAAAAAATTATTTCTGCCAAATATTTCCTGCCAGCTTCTGTCATTATTTTTTATTTTTGAGTTTGAATACTGAATTATTGGCTGCAATCTATTTGTGAAGACAATTTTAAGCAATATAGGAAATTCATACCTTGCCTTACCTTTTTAAGCTCCAAGCATTCATTCCTCCATCCATACATCTATTTCCATACCACTTCATCAAATTTCGGGTAGATGGAGCATATCCCAGGGGCAAGGGATGGGATATACCCAGGACAGGTCAACAGTCCATCACATCACACGGATTCATTTTTAATCTTAATCTAAAATAACCAGTCAGTCATGCATTTCTTTGGATGCTAGGAGAAAGTCCCAGTCACCAACAAGAACCCACACAAACACAACAAAAACGTGCACTTCAAAAGGCTTGAGTCAGCAATCTTCTCACCGTGCAGCCTCCAAGCTGCAAACAAGCCCATACCACCCATTTATTCATTATATGCCACTAAAATGAAAGCTTCTGAGCTTTTTTATATATATATATATATATATATATATAAGAATTGGTGGCTTTTTTTGTAAAAGGATTGCATTTTTTCCACAGGTTTTCAGAATGCCTCGTTGTCGCTGCCTTCATGGTCTTCTCATCTTCAAGCAAAAAGCTGGGTAAGTCCATTTGTCTACTTGTTCCTCCATGAAGGAGCTGAACTGCTAAAGAGAAGCCTGTTTTGTAGTTCCAATCTTAAGGGATTTGAGAAGCAAACGTTATTATGACATCACCCGACGTTCTTATTTAGCTTGTTTTTAATCTATGCTACCTAAAGTGATGATGTGAGACGATCCAGTTTTTAACCCATAACCTGAAGCCCCACGAGTGGATTTTATCTCCCATGTGATTTTAGAACGCGATTAAATTTCACCTTGAATGCAAACAGAGTTTTGCTTCAGGTAACTGCAATTTAACACCTTTTTACTCCTTAAAGCTTTTACAAATGCACATAGATGGGTAGTTGATTTTATCTTGGGGGTCATGCTCCTGTTCTCTCCAGCTATTTTCATTTCAACTGTGTTTTCATGGCCTTGAATTCGTTGCTACTCTGAATCATCCTGAGGCCATTCTATCCCATTGAATCCTTGAACATATTCAGAAAATTGTCCTTTGCTGTTTGACTATGGTGTCTCATTCTTAAATATAAGTTATGGATTTATTCATTATGTCCAGTCAGAGGACACAAGAGGTGACAAGGAGGAGAGAAGCATGTGTGTGTGCATCTGTGTGATTGCATATGGACAATGATGTGCAGGATTATGGCTAACCTTTTAGTTTTGGCCATTTTAGGATGATTAATTTGCTCCTGTGTTTTTAGCTGGAGGGTAGATGCAAGTAGAAAAAACTTATAATTGCCTGAGTACTGCATACCCTTCTCCAATGTCAAGTCTATGATAGAAAGCGCCTGTTCAATAATACTTAATCTAGTAAGGCATTAATCACAAAATTGATACAGCAAACAAAAAAAAAGTGAGAGGTCGATAGAATTGAGCTGTTCTCACCCATCTGACATGTTTTGGTGGTTTTTGCTATCAGATTCTCTCCACTGTTGGTCCCATTTGCAGTTTATATGTTTTTTTTTTCTAAATAGGTGTTTCAATAGTTTACTCTTCCACTTCTATAAAAACTGAGATATTGGGAAAGGCAGATTTAGAGAGGAGAAATGTCACAATGAAAATAGTAGGATTTTTTTTTACTTTAAATAGCCGTTTCTTTATAATAAACATTCTTATTATTATCATTTTGAAGGAAAAAACAACAAAAATCTATTAGCTTTGAATAGTCCATAATTTAGACTACATATGTTTTACCTTCCAAACATATTACAAAAAGAGCTGAAGTTTGGCAAATATTGTGTTTTCCTGTGACAAAGACTTATGAGATCTACAAACAGTATGTATCTATGTATAAGTGCACTGAAAGTACACTGATGCTGCCCTAAAATTGGTCAATAATCTAGTGTGAAACGATGGACACTAAACCAACGCCATCTTGCTACGGAGCGGAAAAAGGAAAAGTTGGAGTTTTCAAGTAATGGTGCAAACAATACTGCGGCAGAGGCTGATTTGTATAGATGTGAGTATGAAGTTAGTTTGTGTTGTTCTAAAGTTTACCGCAGCTTGCTACATATCTGATCTAGTGCTTATAGAACTCATGGATCCAATCACTTGTTTGAGACTGTTAACTGTTCCAGTACAGTTCGCACACACAAATGCTAGCAGTTTTTAATCCTTGTAATGGGCATTTTGGGGTGAAACAGAATAGTTCCACTAGTTGTACGTCACTACCAGTATGTGCCCAACGTCCAGTGTTTCATTTGAGATCATACTTACCCAAAAAAGTGCGCACTACAGAAAAAAAAGTGTGCAGTGCACACTACATTCCAGTGCACTACGGTATTTAGACACTGTGTGTCTTCCAGTTTCTCCTAACTGTTTGCATCTGTGACTGACAACACTCACATTGCATAAAAGCTCCACTACCTCAAGACGCAGCTGCAGGTTGTATCAACCTTGCTAGTATTCTGCTAGTTTCTCTGAGTTTCTCTTGTGTTTTGACTGTTTGTGAAGCGACTCATGCTCTTAGCTAAATTGCTATCTGATAGCTGGTTTATTGACCTGTGAACAACAGAAAATGTTATATTTTACTTCTCTCTCTCTCTCTCTCTCTCTCTCCTCTTTATATAT
>JBAMIG010000026.1:10339958-10358367 GCA_037177335.1 Kiunga ballochi | reverse complement strand
CTCTTTTTGAAGTATTTTGAGCTGGACTCTTATGTGGAGAAGTGTGACTTCCGAGCTGTGCAGTGGTAAAACTGAAACTGTTGCTGAACTTTGCATCTTAATATCCTATATTTTTTATCTTTTACATAATGTTTCCATGGCCCTAAGCCTAGAGTGACATCTCTACAAAAGCAACAATTAAAAACAAACATTATAAAGCACTTTGCACCCATCCTTAACCTGCTATTTCATCCTCATCTTGTTGCACTCCTCTTGTGCAATCCTTGTCCTCATTTGCATTTTAACTCCTGTAGTTGTGCAGCTCGCCATAGCTAATCCTGTGCTAACCTAAATGAGACTTGTGTTCTCAGCTAAAGAGTGTGTGTTCCTGTCTCAGGCTCACCGCTTCACTCTGAAAACCCTTTTCGCTCCTGTCACAGACTCACAGGACTTCTTATGAATTTGCCTCCATGTGAGCCACACAAATTCACATTCATCCAAAATAATCATGCTTCAAATCTTTATTTCTTTTTTAAATTAATACATTACATCATTTCTTTCATTTCTTTTCCCCTCCCACAACATCCTATCAATCTGAAGGAGACAAGAGCCAATTAAATGAATCTTCACACCTTGTATAGACGCTTTGCAGAGGCTGCTGAAGGAAGGAACAAGGTGACAAATCCAAGCTCTCAGCTCTCCTCTTTACCTACAGTTTAAAAAAAAGGTGCTTGGATGGAAAGAGGATTACAGCCCTCCTGCCCACCTGAGACGCCTGTTGGGGGTTTATTGTGTTTGTGTGAAAAGCCCTTTTGCTAAAGTGCTGACGAGCCATGGCGAAATGCCGAGACAGAAAGAGATTTTGAAATTGCGCTGGTGGTGAGTGCATCCTGATTGCATTTGGTAACGCCCGACACAGCAGCTTCTCATTTAGGTTCACGCATTTGTGCACGGTAAAGGGCATGCACGAAGAAAGCCGCCAATGTACGCGTGCATTGAAATGTGTTGCTTGAGCAAAGGTATTTGTTAGTAGACATATTTGTTACTAGCTCGAGTTCCCGTAAATGCTCCATGCTACTCTTTTATTTTTTATTTAATATTATTTTTTTCATCCCCAGGTCCCAGACTATGCATTTTTAGCAACCTCCATGCTACAACTGTCATTTATAAATTCATATTCATTGTATTTTTCTTTAAAGCTTAACTTGTGGATACTCCATGTTTTTAGACAATAAATAGATGCGTAGGTAGGAAGGGAGATATTGGGGAAAATAAAAGCAACTCAGAAGTTTGAGCAAAATAGCGAACAGTTAAGCATCAACTATCCACCTTTCTATGTATGTATACATCTTACCTGCTAATTACTAGCATACCTAAGTTTCCCAATTACCCTATATTGGACAGGGTGGTGTAAAAAATGGATGGATGACGTGATTACATAGATAATTAAAGGAAAATATCCAAATGTATTTTGTACAAATTTAAAAAGACAAATAGGAACATGTTTAAAATAAGAAGTGTGTGTGTGTGTGTCTGCACACAATAGCTGCTTTTCCATCACCCTGAGAATTGCGCAAAACCTAAATATCACAAT
Source organism: Kiunga ballochi (assembly GCA_037177335.1). Taxonomy (NCBI): domain Eukaryota; kingdom Metazoa; phylum Chordata; class Actinopteri; order Atheriniformes; family Pseudomugilidae; genus Kiunga; species Kiunga ballochi. Next base: position 10,356,794 of record JBAMIG010000026.1, on the reverse strand, counting down.
AAAAATCCTGTAATGGAAACAATTACATAAAAAACCCAATTATTGCTAAAAAGCTATTTCATGAAGAGGTTTTCCAGACATATCAATACAGAAGCAAATCCCCAAAGTGTAAAAAAGTGGAAACAACCCGTTGATTGTTGTTCTGTGACCGATTTACAGCAGCAAGTAGAAAACCCCCAAAGCAATGCTACGTGGTTACATTGCAAGAACTTAAATAAAAAAAATGTTAGCAGAACGAGATTTCATGTTCGATGGAAACACCTGAAAATCAAAATGGATATTTCTCAAAACTTTACAAATATCACTTATTTAGTAAAAAAAAAATGCTAGCATAAATGCAGCTACTGACCTTAAATCTGCTAGTATATCAGTCGGTGATCACACAGAGCCCTCGTTTCCACCAAACACGACTGTCCCCCCTGGTTTAGCAACTGATCACAGCCAATCAGAGTGGTTCAGCTAGAACAGTGTTTCTCAACCCTGGTCCTTAAATACCCCTGCCTTGCATGCCTTAGAGACAACCCTACTTTAACACACCCGATTCAAAATATTGTAAAATATTGTATTTACATTTAGTAACGTTGGATCTTTTTTCCTCTAAGGTTTAATAAGCGTTTTATCATGTAGCAGAATGTCTAAGCATGAACAATATTTTACTTCTACTAATGGATTTAAAGATACTATAAAGGCAGCAGGGCAACATATATTAAAATTGCATTATATTATAAAAGTGCTCTTATTTAAAAGTTTAATTTAACTCAATGAGAAAAGAAACTCTGCAGGAAACTGAAAAGTTGAGGAAAAAAGTTGTCAAATTCCCAAACTTGAAATTTGCTGCAGCTTCGAAGCTGTGAAGTGCACACTAGGGGAGTAGGTGGTTCATCTATAATCATGTCTCCAGCTAATTACAGGTTCCCTGTGGAGCCTCCTCAAGCAAAACTGTCTATTTGCATTCAGGGTTACTTTCTGCATCGTGTGCATCCTTCACAAGTTCATACACTGATCAGTTTCTGTGTTTGCATAAACATGTTTGTTCTATTTTCGTTTTTTTTTCTTTGGCAACGCTGTTCAGTGGACTCTGTTTATTGAAACAAAGCAGGAACTCAAATGTAAGGGTAACATTACTCAACAATAAAAGTAAGATCTCAATGGGCTACCAATTATGCCACCTCTTGCAAAATTTAGTAACATTGTGTTCATGAACAAGCTGATCTAAAAAAAAAAAACCTACTTTTTGTAATGAACCAGAAGAACTGATTCCTTTCCAAGAGCAATCTTCGAAGAGGCGGGACTTAAAAACAGGAAGTATAGACAAGGAAACTAGAGCCCAGTGTGTCAAAAAAAATGTAGAAATTGGCTTCATGTACAACTCTGCTACTTCCTCAATTCAATTAAATTCAATTCAATTTAACTTTATTTATATAGTGCTACTTCATGACTGTCATTTCAGGGTGCTTCACATCATAATCTTAATAATTATAACCTTTACTTCGATCCAATCACCAGCCTGAGCAAGCATTAGGCGACAGTGGGAAGGAAAACTCCCCTGTAAGAGGAAGACAAAACCTCCGGCAGAACCCGGCTCAGGGAGGGCAGCCATCCGCCTCAAGTGACTGGTGTTAAAAGGACAGAGGACAGGAAAGATAGTAGTGGTGTTGCGTATGATGCACATCAGCTAGTTTAAGTATTAATAATGATCCTATGATAAATATCCATCCATTTTTTAACCCTTAGTCCCTGAACGAGGTCACGGGGGGGCTGAAGCCAATCCCAGCTGTCATCTGGCGAGAGGCGGGGTACAAACCCGGACTGGTCACCAGTTGGGAATCTTAGAGTCTCCAATCAGCCTATCCCTAAGGTGCATGTCATCGGACTGTGGGAGGAAGCCGGAGAACTCGAAGAGACCCACGCTAACACGGGGAGAACCCACGCTAACACGGGGAGAACCCATGCTAACACGGGGAGAACCCATGCTAACATGGGGAGAACATGCAAACTCCACACAGAAATGTCCCTAGTTGGACCTTAACCAGCTGAGGCTCGAACCAGCAACCTTCTTGCTGTGAGGTGAGACCACCGTGCAGCCCTACCAACAAACAAATCTCTCAAATGACTAAATTTACTGAAATACAACCTCTGAGCAAAACTAGATGATGAATTATTTGAGAGATAAAAGAGGCGACATTTCTAAAGAATCTAAAAGGTTGAAGCTTTTAATTAAGCCACACTTCCCATTGCTACACAAAATCATTAAAATATCATGATGCCTGTGTGTCAATAAATACATAAACTATATTCAGTTTTTAGATTTTATCTTTGAAATTCAACAGATCTTTTCATTAAATCTCGTGCAGTTTGCCTGGTAATTGCTCTAAAAAGCAATGGGAACTTTGTAAGGAGCATCGCCACAGCCTTTTCACCAGTCTGAGAGCGAAGACTTGCCTCTCGATGACATGGAGACTAACTATTTTTAACCCAAGTCAGTCTGCTTTTTGGCATCAGTGCAATGCATGAATGTTGAAACTAGACATCCACCCACACATGGGGATTTACTGCATGCAAAAATAAGGATGATAACTGCATTTCTTTCTCTCCATTGTTGCCTTTTCAGATACAGCTGTAGCTTACAGGAAGAGACAGGAAAGACGCCTCTTTCACCACCCCCGCTGTAACCTCCTTTAGCTTTACACTCGCCACCAGACGTGCCCTCATCCACTCACATATATGCTGTCTTTTTGTTTGACACATGCTTACCCTTTTCATATTGGTTAAATCACTTTCACATGCGCCTGGTATGGGTGCTGGTTGTCCATTAGACCAGACCCAGTAGTGGCAAACGTCAGCAATGTGCCGAGGCCCTTTTAGCATTCAGCTCAGACTCCCTTCTGAGGACAGCGTGCCCTGCAGGGACATCACAGTGTTGGAGGCGTTTAGCATTCTATAGACAACTCGGCTCAGACGGCCAGGGCGGGCAGAAATTCAGAGGTGGGGAACAATAGTTAACGCAGAAAGGGGTAAGACAGGAGTGGCGGATGATACTAAAGACAAATGGGAAGAAAACAAACCAACACAAAGACACAAACATTCACCTTTCTGTTTAAGTCAAAGGCTGCACTGTCAATGTGTCTTTTCAATGAACATCTTAATTTTGAGATTTATTTTAAACATTTACTTTCAGTCAGTGGCTTTTAGCCTTAATGTGCATTAACAGTATTTTGCATGTATTATCCCTGCTGTATACCTTCCTGTTTTACCTCTAAAGTAGAGCATAATGGTTACCTGTGAAATTACAGGGTAAATGTGTCTGAATAGTTTTCCTCTTTGTATTGCTTTTCAACAGCTCCTTAAACCTGCAACTCCCTGTTAGAAGCCTTTTATTTCCACTAAATATGGCACACGCCTTTATTTCTTGGTGATTGGAGTGCTGCGACGGCCTTTATGCAGGCATCTGCCAAAACACACTTTCACGCCTGCAGTTAGTCCAGAATTCCTTGGCACAAATTTGAACTGGGACCAGATAACGGGAACAAATCACCCTGATTTCCGCTCGTTTGCACTAGCTACCTGTAGGTTTTTAGAATTGCTTTGAAGAGCTTATTGTTTTTTAAAGTTTTAAATGGACCAGCCCCTCAATACAACACTAAATGCCTCCAAATCTACACTCCAATGCGCTTTGAGGTCTCAGACCCAGACCCAGACCCAGGAATAGGGCTTTCCCCCCCCCAAGTCTCCTCTAAAGGCTCACTTTTATTCTTTGGCTTTTACCACTGGTTGAGTTTTTTGGTCCTCTGTGTTATTTTATTTGTTTTTTTTAGCTATTTTTTTTAGGTGATGATTAATTTTCTTTGTTTTGAACTGTCTTGCTTGTTTTAATTATTTTAATAACTATTTTATTACATATTATTTTTGGATATTTGACTTTGGAGACATTTGGTGGATTGAATTGAAGCTCGAGACTGCTTCCCCTCGTTGTATTGGCTTGTGCAGAGAAAGCAAACATGGTAAAACTGAGTATGCTTCAACAGATAACATTGCGAAAGGGGCTCCTTTTTCTTGTTGGACCTTTTAACTTATCGATCATCTAATAGGAATTTGATTGATTGAAATGTATCAAACTCCTCTTTAGTAACATGGAGAACTGCCCATTTCAGAGAAAAGGGTCACAAGGTGGGGGTAGGAGTTCATCACAACAATCATTAGGCAAGACATAGAGTTCACCTGGACTGGGCGCCATCTATCGCAGTCTACATCCAATATCATTCATTATGTTCCTTTCAATATTTCAATTTTCACAGATTGCTGCAAGACTATGGCCCTTTTCATTATGTTCAGCAATTTGTCCTAATAATTCAACAACTGAAGCTTCATCATCCTTTATGTCTGCTCCAACATTCCCTCTGTGTCTGACGATATGTATAAGAACCCAGCAGGAGTAGCATTAATAGGAAAACAGATCTGCAGGAGGCATATAAGTTTACCAGAACTCTGCAAATGGCGTGTGATGCCTTCACTAAGTTTAAGACACATCAGTTTTACTGTCATTGTGATGATAAAAGTTGAATAAGGGAGGGATTTTGTTGCCTTTTTATGTACGGTGAGGAACCCTTGATGTTTCTGGGTTTTTTTCTCCTCCTGTAATGCACTTTTCAGATCACTGACATTCTCACTGAGTGGGTGGGACTTTGATGTCAATCGGCAGCTTCTTCTTTTGTGCTGGTAAAACTGTAACGTTCTTTGTTCAGCTATAAATGTCATGTTTTGATTTTCATATACAAATCATTCCATCACCAGAAAGCTATTTAAAAGTTGGTCTCCCTGTCCCATTTAGCCCCGTAGACACCAAAAACTTAGAAATGTGTTAATAATTGTGATAGATTTGAACTTTCACACAATCTCAATTTCCCCCCAAGCCCCCATTTTATCCAGCAATAATCTCCATTATGCCCTTCTCACACTTAAACAATGTTAAATGTCTTATAGTGGATTATTACTGAGCCAGAAGCTACTGTAGTTCAGGAAAAAGATACTGTATCCTTGCTTTTTATCAGTATAATGAGGTTTTTTTTCTCAGGGCCTTGAAGTTCTTCCCCTGGGCTGATGATATTTATTTATATAAATGCATGCCAACAATTTAAATATAGTACCTAAATGTGGATATTTTAATTTTAAAAAATACAATGAGTAAGCTGCATAGTTTAAAAAAAATCAAATGTACGACGAGCATCAATGGGGACGGCTTGCTCTCGGTGCATCAGGTTCATTGTGGATGGACAGACATTATCCTGAAACCCTGCATGAGCATTAATTAGTCTACACATAAGGCTAAATGTTCATTCAAAATTAATGTTTGCTGATCTTTAAAAAAGTTAACTCAACATTTAAATGACATTTTTATTATATTGGTTGAAAATGGTCTTAAAATGACAATATCAATCGCTTAGTGCAATATTATCATTTATCGCAATAATTTCCTAGACAATTAATCGCAATGAAAATTTATCGTGACCGGTCTTTACTAAGTAGCAAAGTTTTGCTTGCAATTGTAAATTGTGCTTTAAATCCAGATTAATAACAGCAGATTAATAGTATCTGTTGGTTGATACCATTTAACCCATTAATATGTGTTTATTCTTAATTATTTTAATTTTTAAAAACAAAATGAAAACACAAGAAACAATATAAAAAAACACAATATAGTTACTTGTCTATTTAGACTCAGGTGGCATTAAAAAAAAAAGAAATTGGCCAGGTTGTGTCAAACAGCAACTACACATAAAGCAGTTAACATCCCATAGTTTCAACCAAACACCAGACATAGAGGTGTTTGGGACCTTTTCCAGACTCATGTTATGAATAAAATCTACATTTTAAAAGCAAAATATCCCTCATTGCAGGTTGTCATTCTCACTGTCTTTGCTTTTTCTCATTATTGTAACTAAATTTCTTTTCTTTGTGTGAATGAGTCTCAACTTGTTTGACCCAAATGCGTAGTCTGTTTTAATTCTCAGCACTTTTCAGATGATTTAGCTTCAGACAGACACTTGTCATAACTGTAGTCATTGTTTGTTGGCTTCTCTTTGAGGCCGTTATAGTTACAAACCATCAGCTTGGCCCACATCACCCAAATACTCTTGAGATATTAATACTTTTGAAAATACTAATGCACATCCTGCCATGGATTATTCTATCTGGGGCAACTTCTAACCCTAATGAGAATTCATGTTACATCCAAGGAAACACAAAGTACTTCAATATCACCTTATAAAAAGAAAAAAAAATTACCTTCAAATTCTGTTTTAGCTATGAGGTGGCAAGTTCCAAATAATTTCAGTAAGAGGTAAGTCGTCGTGATACGGCTCCGAAGCAAGAGAATGCAGTTAATCCAGCAAATATGAGCTCTGTTAGTTCTGCAGTTTAACAGAGCTACTGTATTATTCAGATAGTCTCAAGGTTTGTAAATGACAAATGAGCATGAAAGCACAGGGAAAGTTTCTCCACTTAAAGGTACACTCTTTCCAAAAGAGACAGACTTAAGCCTCGCAGTGGGAGCATGCATGTATGCATCTGCTGTAATTAACAATAAATACTTTTGAAATCCCCAGAGACGCTGTGTAATAATAAGCCCGTGAGATGCGTCTAAATGTGTGTTTGTGTGTCAACAATAGTGTCAATCAGCTTGGTATTTTAAAAAAAAGAATAAAAATATACAGGACATATGGAGGCAAATCTTCCCTGTGTGCTGTTTTTCCTTGGTGTCTCTTTTTTTTTTCTCCTTTCCGAAAGCATGAACAATCAACAGGATGCCAGCGTGCCTTGATAAAAGAGAGGAAAGGAAATGAAAGAGCTGATGCAGAAGTAAACATGGGGTTCCTTTTCTTTTTTTCTGTGTTTTTGTTCTTCCATCAAAATGAAAGCAGGCTAATTAATTTCCTACATTATTAACACAATGCGTTGGTCGCTATGTGACGCCATACAGATAACGCAAGAAAACTAATTTACCTGGACAAACATTGTGCCTTTTTACCTCATTTAACTCTCTGCACTTGTTTAGTACCTTGTTATTTTTGTACAGCTCTCCACAATGCATCATTTTACCATTTAGTACGGCACATTTGGTAAAGTTTATGACGAGATATAAAGATATGTGCAAAACCTTGAGCCCCTTGCTTCCAATGACTCAGGCTTTGTTGTAGTCTTTCAAAGAGCGCAGAAGATTGAGACTGTGCCATGACCAAAAATTGACCACATTTTTGGCTATTTGGAACCAATGAGCATGAGACCAGCAGAGACTCAAGGCTGGAAGAATACCACTCTGAAGGTGTTAGGTGTTTCTTATTCTAGACCGACCCTTGTAAATTCATAAATATTTATATATTAATCAAATTATTAATTTAAATAGGTAATAGTTGCAGCATGTGGTTCCTCAATATATATCAGGGCTAGGTTTTTTAGGCCTAGTAAATTTAATTTTATTTAATGGGGCAAAAAGATAAATAGTGGCGTTCAATCATGCTGTGCTTAAATTTGTACGATACTCTCTCCATATTGCTGTCAGAGTATTGTGTGCGTTGCTCCATGCGTCTGAGTCGGCACTGTCACCAAACTCACTGTTGAGGGCTTTATCGGCCACTTTCACTCACCTATATAACTGGTTTCAGAGGGCCCTAAATATGGCGAGCACTCCGCCTGAATGCGAAAGGGTCCTACAGATAAACTAGATCAGAAATCCAGCAGACATGCGCACTGCATCAGATCCAGGATTGGAAATGTTCTCCATTAAGAGCAGCTGTAAAAAGAACGCTCTTAATGCAGAAAAAATGGTTTAAGTGTTGATGAAAACCAAATGGGTAGCACGGTGGCGCAGTTGGTAAGCACAGTGGCCTCGCAGCCAGTTTGAGCCTTGGTGTGGGCAGGACTTCAGCCGGGGACCTTTCTGTGTGGAGTTTGCATGTTCTCCCTGTGTTAGCATGGGTTCTCTCCGGGTTCCTCCCACAGTCCAAAGACATGCACCTTGGGGATAGGCTGATTGGAGACTCTAAATTGCCCATTGGAGTGAGTGTGTGCGTGCATGGTTGTTCGTCTCTGTGTTAGCCCTGCGATGGACTGGCGTCCCATCCAGGGTGTACCCTGCCTCTTGCTGGGATAGGCTCCAGCCCCCCCGCGACCCCGTTAGAGACAGAGCGGTAGATAATGGATGGATGAAAACCAAATGACACAAGAACCCGACTTCAAATCAGTATGAACAGGTGTGATGGAGTAACGAATCCTCCCCAGAGCAGAGTCCTCAACATTACTGAAGCAGCTTCAGTACTTCAAGATGTCCCTCAAGCCAATGTAATATTGTAGTTGTCATTTATGCACAGGAAGCTGTCCATACGGAAACGTCAAAGTTTTGACATGCACCAGTGCCTCAATGAAGACAGTCATTCACAGCTTTCCTTCTCATTTCCTTTGGTATTACATAAACTGGACCCTCTGTCAGCAAATGAAATAGGATCAAATTGTCAAACAGCTGCACGTTCTCTCATTCGCCTGGTTTTTAACTACTCTAAAACCTGCATAAAATGGGAAGCATTCATAATCAAATATGCGTTTTTCTGGTTTTAGTTCCACTGTAGCCAAACCCACAGGAGCTTTCGTCTCCTTTCTGAAATAGTTTTTAATTTAATTTTCTATTTTTATGACATCATGTTTCCAGTTAAGGTCAAAAGAAGTAAGCCTGTCATTTTCACTCTTTATTAGATCCAGCTCAACCCACAACATCTCCACCAAACTCCCTCATTTAATCTCATTAGACTACTGCAGTTAAAACTCAGGGACTTTATGTGCATTGAGTGAAGGAAAGAGTCATTCTTTTCTCACATACTATCCCATACATACATGGAAGTGCTCGTATAGGTTCTCCTTCATACTGTCCGAGGCTTAAATGCCATTGTTTATTTATTCTTATGTGTTGTTTTTTGTGTTTTGTTTTTTTAGAGGAAGGAAAAAAATGGGAAAAATGACAGGTTTAAAAATATCAAAAATTTGTTCTTAAAACCTGCTTAGAATAAGACGGCAATAAATTTTGGACAAATGCAGCTGGTTGAGAATTGAAAGTTTTAAATGCAAAGTAGAAAAAAGCTGAACTCAAGCCAAGGCAAACATCCAGGAGGATCATTTAGACTAGTGAAAGGCCTTACTGGCTTTGAATCTACATTTCCAACAATATATAATTAAAAAAAAAAAACTAATACTTTATCACCTCTGAAAGGCAACTTCTGCAGGAACCAAGTTCCACTAATCCGCATATCCAGCTCGGCTGCAGGCCTTTGCATTTACACCTTGCATTGATACGCGCTGATTATCTCCACATGGTGCAACAGGAGACAATCCAGTGTGACAGAGTTTTATTTTCTGGAATTAAAATGGATTTTAAGAAGATTTAACAACCAGGATATCCCTACACTGTTGACTGGGCAGATGTAGTGCATTGTGGTTCTAGCACAGGAATTTAAAACCTCAATACACTCTAGATGTTTCAGCCTCTCCCTCAAGTCGCTCCTCTTTAAAACCTCGCCTTTTGGAAAACTCCAAATACTCTATTTTGTTTTGAAGCAGTGGTCTCTTTCTTTGGCTACTTGTCTCTCTGAAGTGTGTGGTTTAAAGTAGCTGGCATGGAGAGGACATCAATACATATGCATACAATGCTGTTTGTTTCCATCTTAAATCACCGTTTCTCCTTTAGATAAACTCTGTATTCACTCTCAACATTTTGAAGATGCTCGAGTCCTCTTTGCTTGATCTGACCATGATCTTTAACACAACATGGGCTCATTGCAGACAAATGTGAAGCAGCTCGATTGAGGGTGGAGTGGCCTCTTTAACCTGGGAATGAGTTCCTGCCCCAAAAGTAGTAGTGAAAGTACTTTGTTGTGTTGTTCGTGAATATGGGACAAAGTGGGAAATGGGTGGACTGGTGCAACGTCTGCATCGGCTTGTCGTTTTAAAAAAAGAATCTGAGGTTAAGCACTCAATTTACCGGTCAATCTACGGAGATACCATGTCTGATTGTCCTTTGACCGTTTAAAAAAAAAATGCTGACTGCAGACACAAGTGGCTGAAATTAGCATCCTCTGCAGGGTGTCTGGCTCTCCCTTTGGTAAGGTGAGATGCTAGGTCATCTAGGAGGGGCTCGGATTAGAGAGGAACCACGTGAAGTTACTTGAGCATCTGGTAAGGGTGCTTGGTGAGGTGTTCTGGGCATGTCTCGCTTTTGTGGAGTCAGGAAAGGCTTCCTTAAACTATGGGCTAGATTGGAATTGCCTTGTAATTTTCCTGGATGAGCTAGAAGAAATAACACAGGCAGCCAAAGTCTGGACCAATTAAACTGATGTGCCCTCAAGCTGACGTCACATAAGCAATATCAAATGGATAACACAGAAAGATGCATCTTAGCAGCTATGTACTATTTTCAACTGCGTATCAAACCCAAACTATGACTCATTTCTGCTAACATTTCAGGCTAACTGAGCTACAAAAACAGCTATACTCATTTCGGACTGCTTTACAGAGAGGCACGGTCCTCCGCTTTCTGCAAAGCAACTCATTTGTGAGTGTGTATTGATTTGCTTTTGTTTGCTTGGTGGGTTGTCTTCAGATCTTCTTAATACAAAATCCTGAGTGTTCAAACAGGTAAAGATCTGTCCCTAAAAGCTAAATAACAATATAAAGCAGTCTTCATAGAATAGTCTGTATTTACTCTATGCTGACCTGAAGCACAAGATGAGGCAGAGGTAGCAACAAAACAGCTTTATTTTTGTACTTTAGAGCCATGAATGACTGCTTGAAATCTGTTTTTAGTGGGAGTTCTGGTGTTGAAGTGTAGGGAAACTTCAAAGCAACGCACTAAAATAAATGCTGTGGTGAAACAGCAAAGGTGGCACCAAACAGAACTGAAATTCACAATTTAACAGTCATTAATCTTCCTCAGTCTCCTGATAACTCCAGCCCTAGCTCCAAGGTTGACAAACTTTTAGTTTTCCAGCTGCAGACTTTTCTCAGTGGAATTTAATTAATGACAAAACCCCAGCGGTAGTCCTCTGAGTAACATGAAAATGAGGAGAAAAAGGGACCAGAGGAGCGAGCTTCACAAGCCAGTGGACGTTTTGACAGCTAGACGTGGGGCTGGTTTCCTCTTTTCTTCATTCCTCTTATTGGGCTTATTCTTTCTGATCTGTCTCTTTGCCAGCTCCTTTCTTTTCTGCATAAATGACCCCGGAAGGTTAGCAGGCTGTGAGCAGAGGCTAGTCAATCAAGACTTTTAGACGTGAGGGAGGCAATCCAAACCTGGCTGGATTTCGAACTGCATGTGGCTACAATGTGCATGTGTGTGTATGGGTGTGTGTGAATGTGTTTGTGCGTGCTTCAGCAGGGGGTTGTCAGCACAGGTTGGCCTGACACAGGAGTCAGTTTCAGAGGTTGCCTAGGAAATGAGGCGGAAATGATTCTGCTAACGCTGTTCTTTAAGCCAGACGGAGGAAGTGACTTTGGGGAGTTAACCACTCAAAGGACAAAGTTAAAAGGTGCCAGTTTTATTTCTTTATTTATTTTTGTCCTTTTTTTTGTGAGTGTGGTTAAACAACCCTGACCTTGGTGGAGAATTTCTCATTACCTCTAAAGCAGGACGTTTATCTCCTTTAGACACCTTGCCTTGTGTTCTACATCCTGGTAACAAAGCTAATTAAAAATGCATGGTTGTTTGGCGCCTACATCAAGCTCGAAGTGGTTACATGGTGAATCCTTTTGGCGTTCACGGCACGCTGACTTAATTTTCCACCCTTACATTGTTTCTCAGTTCTGGAAGTTTGACTTTCCCAATGCTAGTGTTGATCTTTAGCGAGTGAACTGAGAAAACACGCAGTTTTACTCCTCAGAAGACAAAAAAAGCTGAAACGAAATATGATAAAAAGCTTATTAAACACACCATTAAATCAGCAATGAATGTTGTTGCCTGTACTGTATGATGAGATTCATGTATCACGCCTGGCTGTCTGGCTAAGTGTGGGCTTTTTCATTTTTCTCCTACGTGTATGTGTGTGGCTCTGTGCAGCGTTATCATTCATGGAAACAGTTTCCTCTGTTCATCCACTTCTGCCCACAAATCTATCTTTGAGATCAGCTCCTCAGGATCTACAAATCAATTTAAGCTTTTCTGTCACCTCTGTTCATACTCGGGGGTAAACCCACTTTGTATTTCGAGACAATATTCTTTTTATCAGCAACCTTATGAAAGTTTAAGTTAATCTATATACGTGAAAAATCAAACCCATCCAGACTTCATGGCTTTACACGAGCTGCAACAATAGAAAAATGTTTTTTTCCCCAAAAGCAAAAGGAATTCACTGTTTAGATAAATCCTTGAGCAGAAGCTTTTTTGAGGTTTTTTTTTTGTAATAATGTACGCAAGCAGCATGGAGGGCTAACGTTAAACTGATATTTAAGTTGCATTTTTTACACCTAAAGTAACACTAATGAATTCCTATATATATATTGATTTGGATGTCCCCATATAATATCTAATTTAGACTTTCTATCAGTCCAGTGATACATTTATCTGTTTTACTTGCAGATATGCATTTTACTATGTAACAGTTCAATTATGCCAACACATTACACTTTATTCAGTTTGGATGTTGGTTAGTGTTTAAAATGGTTAAATAGAACCTAACTACATACAAGAAGAGCAATCTTCTAAGGTTATGTACATGGTGTATAGACTACATTACATTAAAGGGGTTTCAGGGACTCTTCATTAGTGTGCTGGAACATCTCTTAGTATATACAGTGCATACTTCCTCTTGTTACTTTGCTGTTGGATTTTTGGAAGTCCTTTGGGGAAAGAAATTCACTTATCTTAAAGAAGAATGCTTACTTATATGTGTGTAACTAGCTTTAGTACCGTTGTTAATTTGGAGGCATGCTTATGCCATCTCTTCTTTTGTTCTATATTGGAAAACATACATAATGTATAAGGCCAGCTACGGCTAATTAACTGTTATGATGGCCTTTTACAGAATCCATGAATAAAATCAATAATAATGAAAAATCTTTACTCAAATATTCCAGTCATATAAATCCTATTAGCCGTTTTCCTTTATGTCTGTGTGTCTCTAAGGGAACTTTTTCATTCACAGCACTGAATAACAAGCCATGCTGGCTCTCTCAAAATGTATCTTAGGATCTTTTCTGTCTCGTTTTAGTTGGTTAAAGATAGTGAAAGGTGTCGAAGAGGTGTAGGTGGGATAAAGGAGGAAATGTAGGAAAACTACAGCAGCTATTAAAGAACTCAGATGCTTAATTTTGGTGTCAGCACGATGCTGGAAATGGTTCTAAAGCTCACCCCAGTAGATAAGAAACCCATACACACCCTTCTGTCAAATAACATAAAAGTACTGCTTCATCAGCTCGTTTTTTTTTATTATCTGTTTTTGGCATCAAGACGTGTTTACAAGACGGCCCCTTATTGTATTTCCTGATCTTATCCATCGCCTTCTTTCATTTCCGTCTGGCGCCTTTTATTTAGGCTCCACAACACAGCACCTATCTTCGCCAAACCTTGTCAATGCCCAGTGCTAAATGTGCCGTAACCCCACAGGTACTTTCTCTCCACCACCATTTCTCTCCTCCTCACACATTTGTTTCTCCCTTCCTTCGATTCCCCTTTTGCTTTTCTGCTCAAAGCTCAAGAGCACCCAGCGCTCTCGGAGGAAATACAGGCCCTCCCAAAGAATTCATTGAATGCGTTGTACAATTGATCCCTTGGAGGCAAGCTGAGGTTCAGAGCGGGTGATGCTGGGGATTGAAGTTTTGAGGTGTAGAAGGGTCAGGGGAACAGGGAGGGAGGGGTAATGTGACTGTGAGGGCTGCTGAGTGCATCGGGGAGACTGATTGAAAATAACCAACCTAAGACTCAATTGAAATGGATCTCGTTCAAATGTATGTGTCTTTTTCCATTTCTATCTTCTGACACTTTGAAGTCAGTAAGGTCGGAGACTGGAACAAGACACGTGATGATTTTCTTTTGCATAAAGCTGGATGATGAAATAGCTCTCTGTATACAGCTGGTTGTGATTCTTATTCCCTGGCCTGTTCACACACTTTGGTCGAAAGCCCTTCATGTCATGTTTGAACATTATTGACACAATAGATCAGGTTTCCAGTGGAACAGGAAGTGATGCATATTATTATCCATTTTCTGCAGTGATGAGTAAAATCCTGGCAAAACATTCTATATTACTAACTTGTATATAACTAGCATAAATAAAGATGGCAGCATGCTCTGCTATTGTCCCAATGCGCTAATGCTAGTTAGGATTTGTAGAAACATCATGTTTAGTCTTTACGATACACACTGAAATGCATTGGAATCAGGTAAACCTCAAAGATATCTAGTGTTTTGCCACAAGTGTCACATCATCCAGCTTGGGAAACTGTGCACATTCAAAAAGTGACAGTTTGGGGGTACCCCCTGTGTTCAAAACAGACACAGCATGCCCCTTCGTGTCGGCATGAATTGGGGGGAAAGAACGGGGCTGATATGTATAATTTTGTCAAACTGACCCGCAAGCAATTGTCATAGTGTATTTGCGGTTAGATCTTACAGAGTGTAGTTCAACTCTGAGCTTTTTGACGAGGTTAAGTCTGAAATGCTTGTCAGTTTGACTGATGGTTTATAGTCAAATATAAAGCAACCTAACAGGATATTTAGTTTCTAGTGGATGTCATGAGAGGTTCAAAACAGGGAAAATCCATAGTAAGAAATATATTGAGGTCAATACGCCAATTGTGTGATGCTGTCTTAAAGGAAATATATCATACAAAATCTACTTTTTTTAGCCCTTAAATACTGGTTTTGTGCACTTTTAAGTGTTTAGGAATGCAGAAAATGTAAATGTATTCCCCTCCTGATGCTGCACATATATCTTTATATTCTTTGTGGTCATATTTTTTAATCTGTTTAATTTTCTCCGTTACGTATTTTTTATCTAATACATCATAGCATTTGCTTTAGGTCTGCCAAATCTAGGTCTAGGTTGGGGACTTCCAGGTGATCACTTTGGTGAATCTGATACTTAGATCATCATATTGTTGCTATCAAGCTACAAACATGGCGGAACAGGATAGAATTGAACTTCCTGCGACCTGGAGGTGGGCGGGGCTTAACAGGCTTCATTCACATTTAAAAAGACGGCACCAAAACGAGTCGCTCTGAAGACGCACCTCAGAACAGGGTTATAAGGTGTTTGTGGAACGAGAATAAGCAGGAATTCAGACCAAAGCAATGTGGTTCTACTTTACAGACAACAAAATAATGATTTACATGTTAAAAGGATTTAAAAGCATCATATATCCCCTTTAATGTATTTAATTTTTGGCATCCACTGAGGATAAAAAGCCACATGAAAACTTTGTGTCAATCTTTAAAATTGAAATCAAAGTTGGAGGTTTTAAGATTTTTCTTTTACTTCTGTAAAGGGAAATCTTAAAATAAATTACCAAACAAAATGTTACGCCTGCTGGGATCGTGAAAAAAACCAAAAACCTCACTGACAGACGTTGCTGTAACTGTTAGCACTGTGGTTGCTGGTTTGATCTTCGGCAGGGGGAGGTTAAAACAATGGCCTTTATGTGTGGATTTTGCATCGTAGTTTTCCTCCCACCTTCTAAAGACGTGCATGTAGGGCTGATTGGTCTGGCTAATTTGTCCCTAAGAGTGAGTGTGGTAGTTTGTGTTGGTCCTGCATGGACTGGCACCCTAACCTTCGCCTATAGCTGGGATAGGCTCCAGCACTTTTTATTCTTTGAAAAAAATTAACCAGAATACACATTTTCTTGCCAAGTACCCATTTTTTTATAACCTACTTGCAGCCATCAGAGGATTTTCTGTATGTTATTCAGTGTTTCTTACTGGAAACCTGAGCAGAGAGGTAGAATAGATGGGAAAGATCATATTTCATTATGCTATTATGACTTGCTCCTCACTTCCACATGATTTGCCGACACACAGCTACGATGTAAGTGTAGCTCCAGTTCAGCTGAGCGTATTCATGATGAACTTCTTCCACACATCACAGTAATATGTAGCTACAAACTGCTTGCATCTCCCCCCTGCTGTGTCGTAGTCTTCTGATCCTAAGTTTGTGATTGACATTTACAGTTACTTATATCCCACCTACATGCGCATACCCCTATCCACCATTATTACTGTGTTTAACACGTCCAACCACGGTAATTTAAATCATACTATCCAGGTCAGGCAGTGTTTTTTGATGGACTTTCAGTGGAATAGCAGCTTAATGGTCTCTGCATAGATTTGATCATTAGAGAGATGGAGCTGGCTTTCGTAGGGCACTGGTGATTATCCACCTGCTCTGTTACGGAGTTGAAGGAAAAACCAAACCCCCAATTTGAACAGACATGTCTATTATTCATTTAAAAGGTCCACAACAAACATCAAATTGTGTGAAGTAGTGCTTGTTCTGCTGTAATTAGGAACAAGAAAGTCTATTCATTTACCAAAAACTACTTAATTATGATCAGTGAGGAGAAGATGCAAACATCATATGTTAAATTAAGAGGTTTTCTAATCTGGTGTTATTTTTATTGTTTTTATATTCTAATTTAAATCTATATTTATACCACTTGTGCTTGGGTCTCTATTGTGGAGACAAGCAAATGTTTTAATAAATAAACTGAAATAAAAAGTTGCAGAAAATGGGATTACAGGACTGTCTCAGAAAATTAGAATATTGTGAAAAAGTTCTTTATTTCCTGTAATGCAATTAAAAAACATGA
>JBAMIG010000026.1:10311352-10325492 GCA_037177335.1 Kiunga ballochi | reverse complement strand
CTGGTGACCACCAGACAGCAGGAGATTACACTGTAATCATTTTTACTTGTTCCATGGTAATAAATAGTGAATATATGAAAAAAATAAATAGCCTTATCTTTTCAGATTTTGTTAAAGGGTCAAATAAAGTTCTTAGATTTAAAAAATTAGATGTCTCTGCCCAGTTACTCTCAATTCAGGCATTAAGGGGTTCAAATGTTGACTTGAACCAAATTTCTTTCCACAATGTTAAAAAGTTGTGTGAAGACTATTCCAGCTGATGATGTCATTCTTGTACTTTTAACACCTACAGCCTAATATTTTTACTTTTAACAACACAAATGTCATAAATGAAACACTTGTCAAGCCAGTAATTGCCATTTTCCTTGATGGTTTGACTGTATCATAATCATTCATTTAGATTCTGACACAAGTAGCCTATAAATCATGTGTCAAACCCCGGTCCTCGAGGGCCGGTATCCAGCAAGTTTTGGTTTTTACCTGCACTAACACACATGATGCAAATAAAATAGATCCAAATGCTTCTTGTCTACCTATTATATAATTTCAGTCAGCTGTGTCAGAGCATGGAGACAACAAAAACCTGCTGGATACCGGCCCTTAAGGACCTGAGTTTGACACCCCTGCTATAAATCAATATTTTAAATCTATTGTGGACAATGTGCAGCACTAGTGGTGAAAGATAGCACCAATGGCAAGACACAGAGCTAACCTCAAAGCTTTAAATCTTACTGTGACAACTGATTACCCGTAAACTGTCTGTGTGCCCTCTCACACCACTGAACCATATGAGCAACACACACAGCTTTAGCTGACACTAAAGGAAAGCTGTCTCACGCTGAGCCTCTGGCATCTAAGGACAATTGCTCCTGGAAAGTCAGGAAGAGCCCTGATGTCCACAGGAAGTTCACATGATAAACTTAATGACTTCCTCTTCCGCAGGAAATTCACAGCCTTGAATGAATTGTGCATCCTGAGATCTACACTTCCCAAAGAGCTTTACATCTGGAAGTTTCAACCGTGAGGAAGAAAGAATACGAATACCACCTTCTGCCACAGTTCTTCCACCATGAAATAGAAGTGAAGACGGATAAAAATGGCAGATTAAAGCCGCTGTGATTGTTATATTCTTTTTCTCAAAAGCACAGGAAGCTTGACACGGAGCACGGTGTTAAAGTCTGACGTTTTTGAGCTTTTGGTGCCAATTTTATTCCCTGAAAGTTTGATCTTTGTCTGCTCCCGGCATTTCACACCCTCCTTTGTTAAGAGATCAGCTTCTGACATTCTCACTTCCACATGAAAAATAACTTTAATGTCAAAAGAAGCAATGGTTTATTTTCCACTTTCTCACAGGCTTATCTGAGACAACAGCGGCAAAAGCGTTGCTTCCCATGAAAATGGTCACACAGACGGACCAAAAAACACCATGGGCGTAAAAGTGAAATGGAAACAATAAAGGAAGCATTCTATACTTGGATGCAAAGAAACACACTGCCAACAAAGAATGTTTAAACACCTCATTTGTCCTTCAAGTTATAAAATGATGGGGCAACAAATCACATCTCATCCAGAAATACAATATATTTTTTTGCATTAAAACACATTTATGTCACTAAAACAGGTAAACATATTACTGCATCCATTTCTACAGTTCTGAAATGTCCTGCAGATTTTAGACCTTTTCGGTTTAAATTAATGGATCATGACGTACTAAAACGTGCTGCGCAGTGTCTTTTCAAAACCAGAGTTTGAGATCTCTGCATCAAATTCCCTTTTAGCTATTTTGTCCCGATTGTTTTACAGGAAAATCGAGATTAATCTAACAAATAACAAATAATTAAGGTACCAAAGAATGAGATGCAATGTAATGACGTCATCATTATGCTCCAAGCCCTGCATTTGGTATTTTCATGGGGAAACTGATTGTTTTCAAAGCTTTTAGATGGTGACTGTAGAACTATGTTTAAAAAAATAATCAAAGTACAAGAACAGTACCAGTCAAAAGTTTGGACACACTTTCCCATTAGATTTATTGGGAAAGTGTGTCCAAACCTTTGACTGGTAGTGTAAGTAAAACATCATATGATTAGCTAGAAAAGAGGGGGAAAGAATTACACCAAGATGCTTATTTTGCCCCGTATTTTTAATTATAACGAGGGGCTACAGTTGTAACACAACTCACATATTATGCTGCACAAAAAAAAAGAAAAAAAAAACTTATGGCGACGAAAAAAAATGAACATCACAAGCAAGTAATTTGCACAAAATTTGTTCAACTTTTTAGCAACAAAAACATGGTTAACGTGTAAACAATGTGCAAAAACAAGGTCTATGTTTAATATTAGCATAACTCTATTTCTTCTCTTTCACTTTTTTTTAAAAAATAATTAATCATTTATTAACAGACTAGAATTCCTCTGCTACTTTGGTTCCTTCTTAATAAGCAAGCGTCAGATAAAGCGGGTTAAAGGGAGGGTGGGGTGCAAAAGATTTACAAAATCTACATCTGTCATCTGTTTTTCCAGCAACCTGCCTGAATATAACGTGCATGCTTTTGTGTGTATGCACTGTGAGGATTTTCAGAGATTGTTCAAAGTGCTGTAGCTGAGAAGGTAATTTGAGAAAAATAGAAGATGAAAGAACACTGCTAAATAATGTGTGGCTTGTTTCCTTGTTGTGATACTACATGCCCAGTATTGTCCAAAGTGCCGTAGAAGAGGATTATCTGGCTCAACAGTGACCATTCACTCCTGAACTTGTTCCAACTTGTGACCATCAATCAAAACCAAGCCACAGCATCAAGTATCATCATCTTGGCTCTACAAAATAAACTTTTTTGGAGGCTTGAAACTAACCTTCCAGTTATTTATTTGCTTTAAAGCTGCACTGGGGGACTTTCTAGCTACAGCTGTGTAGCCGAATTAAGAAACACAAAAGCTCATTTATCAAAATAAAAAAGAAAGGATCCTGTCTCTGATTGTGTGTATTGAAGAAAACCAATGAGAGAAGAAGGGATATATCAAACAACGATAAGTCCAGCAGTTTTCCTTTCTTTTCTTCTTGGGGAGTGCTGGATACTGCAAATGCTGTTAGAGGAGACAATTACTACTTCAATGAGTTGCCGCTGCTTCTAAGTGCACGTGCACAGAATTTAATTTGGGAAACTGGCAGAAGAGGATGAATTACTCTGTTCTCCATTGAAACATTAGCATTGTTCTAACTCTTTCCCAGTGCAGCTTTAAGGTAATGAGTTTAAAAGACTGATTCTTGGTGTCTGCTGCGTTCAGTTGCTCGCTTCCAGTCCCTCCAGGTGGTCTGGGATGGGCAGACCAGTGAGAATTGTCAGACATTTATTCCACACGTTAAACACAGGGCACACAGGCTGAATGAAGGAGACGTGAAATGTGTGGAGGTGTTGGGAGCCCACGGCGTCGTAGAAGGTCAGGTATCCAGCGTCGTAATCCAGCAAGACCCCAACGCGGCGCAGGTGGGGTGAGGGTTCGATTGCTAGCTCCTTGCTGTTGTGGCGTACCACCCAGGAGTTGTTGCAGCGGCACAGCACCCAAGAGGCTGAGTTTTTGCCGATCCACTCGTGCTTGGGAGCCGATTTGTAGGCAATGCCAATAGCGTACCTGTGGAGAAGAAGACGATTCTGGTTTTACTGGAACTTTTGTGGAAAAAACTCTACATTATTAGTGAAAAGACGCCTTACCATGTACTCCCTCCAATCAGAGCCTCCCAGTAGTGACGCCCACTATCAATATATACATTTCCCACCACGCCATAGCTGCTCTGACTGGAGAACCGCTCCTGACTGTGACCTTTCTTGGATGTGGTTTCATCCCGCTCTACTGTGAGGTTATCATGGGACACCTTCAATTTCTTGTGAGCAGTTTTGGGGTCTAGTTTGAATGGCTGACCTGGTAGCAAAAAAAAAAAAAAAAAGATTTTCAATTAAATGTATTTTTTTACAGACAGTAAAACAAACGAGCAAAAAGAAAAAAAGACGAGACACCAGTTAAAATGTCTATTTTCTTACTGTTAGTCTTCAGAGTACCGGGTTCACTACTCCTGCTTCCTGCTTGGTTAATGGCCTTAACAACAAAGATATACTTGGTGCCGCTCTGCAGACCGTGCACTGTGTAGTGGTTTTGCTTGATGTTGGGAACAATCATCCAGCTTTCCAAGGAGTTACAGAGACCTAAGTGGAGAATATATGCTGTGTAAGAAACCTGCTTAAAATACACACAAGTAAAACTTGAGTCTGTTAGCTATGAAGAATGTCCAGCTGTGTAACAAGATAGTGCTGTTTTAAAGAGGGAACAGGTAAAAGTGTTAGAAAAAGCCTTTAGAAAAATGATTCACACTGTGCAGCAGGATTCATTAGAGCCATTTGCGGTGTCTGACACATGTTTCATGGCTCTGAAGCTCTGTTTCCTCTAATCTGTGGGTAAACTTTGTTCTCTCTTATAGTACTCCAAGGAATAAACTTCGGAAGAGGAAAGCTTTTATTTCCATTTTTTTGCTAATGCAAAATGTTTGAGATGGTTGAATCAACAGATGTCAGAAACAGCTAAGGCAGTGAGGAGTCATGGGAATTTATACCATGTTTTTGGTGTCTTAAATTATTAAAATAACTAAAACCAATTAGGTTGTGGCCCTCAGGAACAATAGTTGAAAATGCCTGTCTTTATATATCTGTGGAAAGTCTTTATATATACGGTTTGTAAAGGCAACGCTACAGGAAATGTCCTGGCCAAAAGTTGTTTCTGTCACAAACTACTAGGCTACAATTTCTATTTTAGTTGAGCATGTAAAGGTCTTGATGTGAAATGTGTGAAAGACCTTCTCATCTCACAAAACAAAAAGAAGTCCACTTGTCAAAATTATTTCATTTAAATACTCATAGCTGCTATTCTCCATACAAAACTTAACAAATAATTACCTATTTATATTACTTCTAGTTTTGAAGCCTATTTTCATCTGTAATTCAAATTAAGCATCAAAGTTATTACATTTCTCACTTGCATAACTAAATTCAACATTAACTCAACTAAAGTCAAGCAACAAAAACTAGTAAACTATTTGGCGTAAAACAGTTTTCTTCTAGTTGTATACTTTAAAGAATAAACATAAAATTAATAGTGAAGTTGCCGTTTAGTAATTCAGCTTCCTATTTTCAGTAAAGCAAATTGATAAAGTAAATTAAATTAGGTTTAAGAAAAAAAAACTCAAAATTGAGACTAAAGGTTGCTAGCTTAGCATGCTAGTTTTGCATGCTAAGCACCTATGTTAAAAAATACCTAAATTTCAAGCTTTTAGATCATGTTTTAAACATTTTCTGTCAACCAAATTCTTATTTTTGCCAAGAAAACTAAACATTTTTAAATATTGTTGATATTTGTAAGGCAATATGAGCTATGTAAAGATTAATGCAATGTGACAATGAAAGCTTCTTTTTCTTCTGGAATATTCTGCAGGACTTAAAAGTTAGTTTACTCATTCACTAGATAAAACCTAACAAACAATTCACTATGTACAGAGCATTTATGCCACAGCACAAGAGTGATGAATTGTTTTAGTGTTATTATTGTAATAATGCTACAAGATTTCAACTTCCTGCATAATGATTCTTCTGAAATGCTCCAGGGAGAAATGTCTGGCACTCGACTTGTATGCCAACAGCAACACCTTTGTTATTAGCAGATGTGATAAATGGAAAGGAAGGGAAGAAGAGGGGGGAGGGAAGGGGGCATATATCACAACTGCCTACTAAACAGAAATAGACAAGGCTTTGACAGCACAAGGGAAATAAAGTGTCAAATTACCATTGAAAAAAAGTTCCTAATATTCTTTTAACAATTAGGTTGTTAGAAAAAATAGAAAAAAAGAAAGGAAGGAAGGGTAATTTAACAAAGTAGCTTTTAAATCTTAAAAAGGAACAAAATGAAAGGTAAATAAAAAGCAGTTCAATTGAGATGGAGAGGAGTTTGTTTTCTGCTGTCTTGACCCCATTTTCTTCATTGTAGCTCCTGCTCACTCAAGTAAGCTCAAAATGTTCTGGGTCTGGTGTGTATTTACTAAATGCGTATGCCTTCGTATCCTGCTTGTCTGTTGTTCAACAAGACATTGTGTCATGATGTGGGGCTCAGAGATGCTGACTTGTTTTCTAGCTGTCATCCTCACTGGTACAACGTCTCAATCCTTACATCCCGTGGGTTTTTAAGTATAGATGAAATACTCTACATATCTTTTTAACTCTGATGCTTTTTTTTTAGATTTAACTACAAGATTTGTATTCTTAACTTTAAACAGTGGTAAAACTTTGTTAGCTTTTCATGAAAAAAGAATTTATCATATGTAGCATGGGACATTTGTGATCTCTTTTGGGACATGGTTGAAGCTCTGCAGGAGGTAAGACTTAAAGCCCTCTCTGACAGGGGATTCCACCAGATATTCCCAGCAGACCCTTACAAAATGTTTGGACCTGCCAGTTCTGATTGGTATCCCCCTCACCAGCGTTTTCAAGACATAACAGTTGTTTAATTGTAACATGTTTATTTTCTTATTTGCGGGGTATAAAATGTATCATATGAGAAAAATATGATGATGTGCAGAAAAAGGAAAGTATAAACAGTGAACTGCATTTGTATAGTTTACTTTGCAAAGTTCTAAGGTCCCATATTAGCTGCAAATGCTATGACTGTAGGCACTGCAATGTTTCAGAAAGATAGGATGTTTTGGAACAAAAAAGAAAGTTACATCACGATCATACAAAAAGATGGACAGAGCCCATATGCTGTCATGGGTTTCTGAAGCTCACGGGCATCGTCACCTTGGCGGCGTCACGCGTACCGTTTCTTCAGGAAGATACAGAAATGTACAAACTGGTGGCTGTGCAAGGGGGGTTTTGAGATGGTGGTGAATGATTGACAGCCATCATGTTCTGAGCTGCTGGTAGCTAAGAACTAACCGAGCTAACCAGCCAATGGAATTGACTTCCTTTTGGTGCCCCTACAGGATAAGAGGTGACCTGCAACTTTTTGCACTTCTGCATAGGCTTCACTTTTAACCGCTAGAAGGTTGCTGCTTCGTCACAATGCATGTACATACTTTGTAAAATATCTGATAATAAACTTTCAAATGTAGACGAGAGATACCTGTAGATTATCATCTTTCATAAATATAAGTATATTTCTTTAAAGGGTTATGTGTGTATCACTGCCTGTGGATAGTCCTGTTCTTTGTTAGCTGTGTTATGGGAGACATCCACAAGAACCTCAAAAAAACATAAAATTACACATGCAAAAAATGCAGGAGGAAGTCTCCGTATCTGTCCTATTTTGGAGCGTAAATAAGTCTTACCAGTGTTAACTTCTTTAGTCCTCGCAAGGGAGTGTGTTTGTAGTATTAAATGCTTTTGCCACAAGCTAAACAAACCTTTTTATTATGAGTTCCCACAGTTATTTAAAGTGTTTATTTTCACAGAACAGAGTTTTAGAGATAAAAGAAAAATCATGTCTCACGGACACATTTCTTGCCATCCGTAAACACTTACTTGCAATGTTGGACTGTCCAGTGAAGATGGCATACTGGAGCTCATAGGACACAACCGTGAATTCATCATCTGACGTCCAGTGGACACTGATTGTGTCGTACGAAGCTGTGCACAACTCCTCCCTTATGCATGGAGCGCTTGGAGCTGAAAAAGAACATCTCAGGTCTAAATTCTGTGTTCTGATTGGTTAGTTGAAAATGACATTAATGATACAACCAACTGATACCACACTGAAACGTTATTGTTGCAAATAACAGCAAGCCTAATTAACTGTGTACGTAATAATTTGAAGATGGGTTAGAAGAATAAAAGCAATCCAAGATGAGAAGAAGCCTGGGCTAATGCAGGAAGTTATTTACATAACCAAGTACATTGGATTGATATAGTTAAACTTGAGTGATGATTCATATAAACTAAAACTGGTATGACTGCTTACACTTCAGAGAAATAAAAACATCCATCCCTTTTTTTGCCTTTTGTAGAAAGACGATAGACTGAGGTAAAGAAACAGAGATATAAAAGCCAAGCTTAAATTGATTGTAAAGCCACTTCCTATCTCTTTCTGTGTCCGTCATTCGTTCCCACTCCCAAGCCTTCTGTCATGAGTGGCTGCACAAAGTGGAGTGATTCAGACTGATTCACTCAGTGAAAAGACCCTCTGGCAAGGCCTTCATGCATCACAGAAAATAAATATGGCCCAACCAGTTTGATAGACCTTCAAACCCACTACACATGATGCCTTGTTTTTTCTCTCTCTCCCTTTCGGTCTCTCTCTCTATGTCCTTGGTGTCCTCATAAATTTCAGCAGCATTTTGATGGGTCTATGCAAATGGGAGATTGAAAATTAATGTTGAAAATTAATTTTAGAGGTAATAGGCTGGGAGTCTGTTACTTCAAATACAACACTTGAAGATGGGGACATCAAAGGAATAAAAAAGAATAAATTTATTGCTGGAATTGAATGTTAATTAACAGCAATGTTTAGGTTTTGTAGACATGGAGGAACTTAATCAAAGAACTAGACACAAAGCAAAGGGATATTTTATCCATGACTCTTTAATCAGTCGAGAGATGATAACAAACATGTCAACTCAACTAATGGTTTATTCCACTATGTCCCTGAAACATTGAGAATCTGACAAAAACATAAAGGTTTACCAGTGAGGTAATCCAGACATTCAAGCAACTTCTTCTCTCTGGTGAAGTCCAGGGCAAAGGTGTCGAACGTATCAGTAAGGTGTATCTCGGGGATCAGCACTTGGGTTGATGCAGTTGCCATGGAAACTCTACAAGAAATTAAACAGTTTTTTTTATATTTCTGCATTTCACATGATCCAGATCAGGGGTGCCCAAGTCCGGTCCACGAGATCTACCATCCTGCAACTTTTAGATGCAACCTATTCTAACACACCTGAATTGAATAGCTGATTCCCGGTTCTGCATGTCATCCAGGCCCACAGAGGCCTACTAACGAGCCATTCACACCATTCAGCTGTGTTGGACAATCTAAAAGTTGCAGGATGGTAGATCTCGAGGACCGGACTTGGGCACCCCTGATCCAGATGATTATTCATCAGACAAGAACTATAAAAGTCACAAACTTTTAGTGTGTTACACACAGTATTACACATAATTCCAGCAGTCAGATTTAAGACAAAAATAACTGTGTGGTACAGCAATATAGACTTCTCACGAGCTAAATCTGTCGCAAGTCTGGCAGATTCTGATCACTTTTGCTGATGATGTGGTGTTGTTCGCCTAATTACGGTTTGACTTCTGGTTTTCCAAATCAATTGATTGTTGTTGAATAAGAGCCAGTGGGGATTAGTACAGTGGCCGAGAAGTGCAAAACAATCTTATATCTAGTGAAACCATTCTAAATTTTTTTTAATGAAAATTTACAGTGAGTGAAACACTTTTACAAGTTTACAGTATTCCTTTCTAAAGATACGACCCAAAAGTGATATTGTCAGGGGCTACGTTTAGAATACCATCAGGAAACCACTGATTTGGGAGTAATCAGGAAGAATAGAGTACACATGTATTGTATGTTCTGTCATAGTTTTTTTTAAAAAAGAATGACTCCTTTTTGTGAGTCTTGTGGAAAGTCCCTCCATATCCTGAATAACATTGACTGGTGATTCAAGATGAATAGTTTCTTGTTAGCATGGTCTTTACCCCAACACCAACAATAGCACTTCTGGGGTCAACATTTGTAAAAATGTTTTGGTGAACTTGTAAAAGGGTATTACGAAATGCAAATTTGCATTGCGAAAATGTAAAATCGTTTCACTGGGTGAATATTGTTTTGCTCTTCCTAGCCACTGTAGAGTTAGACTTATCAAGTCTGGTCATAAATACAGTCATGACCAGCAACTAGGAGAGAGGAACCTGCATGGATGTGTGCTGTACTAGTCCATAATAGATGTTAAAGAAAAAGAAAAATGCTTTTGCTAACACTAATGGTAGAACCAGGGCAGGTCTTATATATGGTCTTATCTCCATTCTTGGCAGTGAATTGAGGGTAACACCCCCTTGGGGCACCTCTTCTCTAGATGATTTGGGGATGTCTAATGGCAAAAAGGGCCAAGGAGTCTTAAGCAGTTTAACTAAGTTAAACTACAGATTGTTTAAACAAATTCTATATTAAGGAGTAATATGTCAGAATTATTTTTATGTCACGGCCTATAGCACACTGTTCCGCTTTTAGTTAAAAATTTGGACAAAAAGTTGAATAAAATTGGATTTTTTTTTAATAAAAAAAAAGATAAAATCCATCTTTATTTCCTGTGGTGTTTGAAAGCTGATGCTTCAAATAATCTTCAGCATATGTTTCTCCACTTTTCTCCCTAAGCTAGACATGCTACACTGAGAAATCTGAGCATGTGTGGGCAGCGTGTAGACTGCCTGACCTCTCATTGATGCTCTTGGCCGTCTGCAGGAAGCGAGCATGATCAGTTTCTTTCAGTGTCTGATCAGCCTGCGTGATGAGGGCAGAAGACCTCTCAATGCACTGCTTGCAGTTGGAAATCTGTTGAGCGAGCTTTCGAAGCCTTTGAGCCTGGAAACATTGAAAAAAGAGAAATCCCGGAGGAGGGTTTTATTTTAAAAAGATAGATCAAAAAACAACAAAGCATGAAAATGGCTTTGGCAAGCTTAAAGTGCTGTGAATCAGTGGGAACAAGGACAAAATGAGAGATCACAAAAAATGATGTGAAAATAAATGGTTTTTATGGGCACATAGATGTTGACATTGAGGTTGATGCTTAAAGGAGGGTTGACTGAAACAAGAAGTCAACCATTTATTCAGGTTTCTGTAATTGATGTCAGCCTTATGGAAAGTAAATCTGTACCAAAGCATGAGCACATCCATTTTCTTTCAAGAAATTTGCAAAGACTGGTATATTTTCCAGTGTGTCTCTTATTTTACAAGGACTTGTTTTGAAGTATCTCTTTTGAAACAGAAGTTAAATGAATCAGGTCCTTCAAAGTTTAGTTGTCTAATATTGTAGATAAATCAATCTATGTATGGAATTAGAAAGAAAGGTTTGTGTAAAAAGTAGTCTGTAAAAAACCAAGTTACTAAGGGCCTTTTTGACAGAGATAAAAAACTTCAAACTTAAAGATAAAAACCCACAGCCAAGACAGAAATGTTCCATGCTTGGCAATGATTTTGTTATCTGGGATTTTACCTCCCCTTTTCTCTCACCCAGATTCCCTCCCACTCCCTATGAGCTGCAATATTAAGAGCCAGATTGAGGTCAATGGATAGAATGAGGTCAAACGACATTTCATCAGCAGTTTGGCCTCCAAATCACAACAACATTGATTTGGCTGTAAATCACAATGACCTCCATCAACAACCAGTTTGTGGAACCGTCTTTGAATACAGGCAAATATTCCAGGATTGTCTACTAATCAAATAAATATATACATCTTTAAAAGCCTTCCAAGTCTTGTTAAACACAGCCTAAGAAATCATCTGGGGTTAGAGCAAACATCCTCATCGGAGGCTTTGGGATTTACTTTTGGTCCATCCGAAAGTTTCCACCCGTCTGTTCACAATATGTTTAAGGGTTTGCATCTCAGACTTGTGAGCAGTTTACCATCTGTTAGCAGTTAACAGATTAGGTCAATAAGGTACTGCTTTGAACATAAAATTAGGTGTAATGGTTGCTCTAAGTGATGTTGGTGTGTTAGTGATTAAAAAAGAAGTGGATGGTATTACCAGTCAATTGAGTGGGTTGTGAATGCTTAACGTCTGATTCAGGAAGAAAAACACTTGAAGGTGAAAACATTCAAATTATGTACAGAAGCTGCCTGGAAATGGACAACAATTGAATATTAATAGGAAAAAGTCTTGAAAAGATAAGAAAAGTGTGAAAATATGAGGCAAAAATAAATGATTTGCTGTCACTCCTCACCCTTCGATGTGTTCACCTTACCTTCCCTTCTTTGATCTTGTTGCCAATGATCTGTCTCCTCTGCTGAATGATATCAATCAGGATGTCGCACTCCTCTAAGAGCTTGCCCTCTTGGCGGGACGCATTCACCTGAGACCAATTGATGCATAGCATTAGAGCAACAAAAGGGCCGATGAAGAATGAAGACACGGAACTAAAGAAGGGACGTATGTCTCCTAGCTCAGCATGATGACAGATGAGGAATGGTGTGTTATTATCATCCATCATCCTGTCTAAAAGAACAGACATGAGGAAGATTAGCTGTATTCTGCCACTCTACATCCTGCTATCTTAAGTGCTTAGTGATTCAGGGGAGCCGGAAATGTTGACAAGATACTCAAGGGGCACAAAACCAGTCTTTATGTGCTACATAGGGCATTAAATTTAATCTGGAATCCAAGTATGTCAATTTAATTTTCATAGAAATTGTCACAGTTTGATATCCAACAACCTCTGATAGGCTAGCTTACACAGAGACAAGACCTATGACATATGAGACCAACTTCAACCTTTTATGCTAAAAACTCAAACCTCATCGTTTACGATTGGAAATCTGTCTCAAAGTATCTTCTGGTTGATACTTTTTTCTTCAGCCATTATTTTTTAAGTGTGTCACAGCATCCAATGAGCTACAAGCCCATCAGAAAATATTAAATACTATTATGACGCTCATAAAACATTCACAACCATTGTAAGCAGGCCCAGTTTGGGTGATGGAGTGGCTCTCCTTCAATCAGAGGGCCAGATTCTTAACCCCTCAATGTAATAAAATGTCTTTATACAAGACTGATGCTCACATTGTAGCGTAGAAACAAAAAGCAAAAAAAAACTTTGACAGATTTTTTTTAATGCATCCAGCGTTTTGATATACAACAATTTTATTTACATGCACTGCAATGTATTCTTTGGACCAAGAATAAAGAGCTAAGGGAGTCGTTGAGCATAACTGGGAACTGGGACAAGGAAATAGACTAAGCTGTATGAAAAGCCTAATAAATAAAAATGGTACAGGTGTGTTTCTTTAAGTGGCAAGTCCATGTTGGCATTTAGGATTAGTAGATGTTATTTAAATAAATTGAAGGTGTTTGTGGGGAGAAAGATGATTAAATTTAAGGTTGCTCCACCGTGAGTATCCTAGGAAGAATAACATTAAGCTCTTCTCTCTGAGGTATCGGATTCATTTTGCAGTTGGAAGTTCCTCAGTCTGAGCAGGTTATAAAAGCCGTTTCAAGTCTAATTATAAGACTGCAGGTCCTAACAACGTGCAAGTTCTCATTGTGGTAATTTCCTAGAGGTCCTTTCAGCACCTTGTAAAGTGCATTCTTACTGCAGAAATGGGATAGCAAAGGGAGCTGTTGCAATGTTTTCAAGCCAACGAGAAATGCCGCATTTATTTATCCAAACCTACACAATGTTGACAGGTTTTTTATTAAAGACATCACGGGGAGTCATTTACTTTTCCTGCCTGGAAAGAGTCCCTTCCTAACCAGCATTTATGTGATTTTCTCAGATCGTGTTGCCAAAAGAAACAGTTTGCCACCTGGATTACATCTCGGCACTTTAGTGAGACATACTGGGCCGAGCGCCTCGGCTCGGTTGTATAGCAGTGCCTCTACATCTGTCTTTGCATCTCGGCTAATTGCTTTCTTAGACATCAGAGTGCAGCATAACATCGGTGGTATCTCTGTGTGTATTAGTGTGTTTTGTAGACAAAAGGAATGTGTTTTACTTACAATCCTTTCTAGGAAAAGAAAGAAAGAGGCGCATAAGGTGCCTAGAACTGTAAAAACTTAAAATTGCAGCAGAGATTCAGTAAAGGAAACGCACACATTTAGAAAAAGTTTTTACATGGACGTAATGGATCATGTGACCGGTTTGGATGTAAGAAAACAACCGGAAAATGAAGAGTTTTTCAATTAATTAGAAAGGGGGGGGGGGACAAATGGCCAATTCTCTGCAGCAAGTAGGAAACCCTAAAACAATGCTGAGTCGCATTAGGCTCCAATGATCTTTCCCCCTTATTGATTTGAGTAATCTTATCTCTGTTTGAAAATTTTCCAACACATAAAAAAAATCAATGTGAAATATTTTCTGTGTAGTTTCTCGTTGAGCTTCTTTT
>JBAMIG010000026.1:10283553-10300092 GCA_037177335.1 Kiunga ballochi | reverse complement strand
CCCCCAGTTTGGGTTCAGGGAGAAGACACTCAAACTCTATCTATTGAACTAAAACTCTCTATGGTGGCTTGGGCAAATCTTAGCCATCCCTTTAATCATGTTTCATTTTGTTTCGGCTCCTCAGAGACAACCCGCTGATTTCTCTCTTTGCTTTCTATTTTCCACGTAGAACTATTTGGCATACTTATTTGTATTTCTCCTTTTCTTTCTCAGCAGGTATCCCTTGCTTATTTGGATACTTCAATAGGGGACAAAACATAATTAGATGATGCGCTGATCTGTTTTTTTTTTTTTTACCTCATTAAGATTCAGATGAAAGAACAAAAGCACAAAATTTGATGACAAAACATTTAAGCCTCCCAGCCATCAACACAGGCATCATGTATCATTAATTTTATGCATATAATGAAAATATCTCACAGGAATTGTTGATATATGGCAGAAATTTAGATTCTGCGAGTAGATAATAAATTCTACATGGATGAAGTTGACAGCAATTTAAATAAGTGAATTGGAAAACAGATTTGCATCATGGCACAAAAGCCAAGTCATTGTGTTGTCATAGACCCTCTGAGTAGGAGTCAATCCTAGATTTGTATCATAAATCAGGTTTAGCGGCTTGCCAATGTCATTTCAGGTTCACATAGAAAATTATGTCTTCACTGATTTAACATAAAAGCACAGTGAAAGAACAGTTCCTCACAATGAGGTGTCAATAATAAAATTCTGTTGCTGTCATGTTCACCTCAAAGATTTCCTAAATACTTTTCCAGTTCCTGTTTGGTTTTATTCAAAAGGAAATCTAGCTTAATGTGTGGAAATCTAAGACAGTTCTTCATATCCTGGATGGAAGTATAATTGCGCTAACCTAGCTAACGTGTTCCATAGCACGTCAAGCCTGTTAGCATCACCTGTTGTCTGATCAATAACAATAGAAAATGTAAATAAACAGGGTATGGTGATTAAAGAAAGCCTGCACCATTTACATGCCAACATTTAAACTGAATACCCATTAAGATCCAATGACGCATAACAGAACAGTCTGAATAATTATCAGCTCATACAGAAATGTGGTACCTCTAGCTAGCTCACGCACCAACGCTGGGACAGAGTCAACCAGTCTGTCTGACTTTCGGACTTTACACTGACTTTCCCAGAGAAATGATTAATCCAGAGAACAAAACACCTCATGTAACTTAAAATACAGACCTGTAACTCTAAAGTTGCTGACTTTTAAAGATCCAGAACTAAAGTTACTTACTTTAATCTGTTGTAGGTATTTGCATATCAAGCTCTACAAATTCCTCCTAAACACACCAGCAGCATACACCATACACTTGTTTTCCTCAAATGGAGACCCATATGCACACATACAAGCCACCTCCATGGCCACATAAAAGCCATGCTCAATTAAGCACACTTGTACCCAGCAGGTAAGTAACACTCATTAACCTGTAACCTCATTGAAGACTCCATGCCTCGTCACTAATGACACCTCCCCACATTCGCTATATCTGCATGCCTGTGAATACCCTCCTGGCTCTCTAGCACGGTGCAATGATTATCCTAATTGCTTAATTATTCAGGAGCAATAATAAGTCAGCGTGAAATGATTAAATCTTGCTTGATAATCGAGTTTGATACCTGCGAAAGGATAATAGGAAATTTTATCCTTCAGAGCAGAAAGAAATTAAAGTTTAAAGTTAACTATGTGTGCAAGATAAAGAATGTCGGAGGCTCTATTTCTTCATCTGTAATTAGACTGAGCCAGGTTTCTCTGGAAGCAAATGTAAGTTTAGATGAGACCAAAGAGAAAATTAAAGCGTGCGTCCTTACCCGGAGTTTTTCATAGCGGTCGCTCAGTGCTGCCACCTGGTGGTCCCTGTGTCGTCCGACCAGTTTGCACAGTGAGCAGATCAGCTGATCGTCGCTGACACAGTACATGTTCACCTTTTCCTCCTCGTGCTCCAGGCATTGGAGCCCTCTGAGGTGGGAGTCGGGCATCGGCTCGATGAGCCGGTGACCCGTGAATGGCTTCTTGTTGGGATGAGTCGCCTTGAGGCACTCCTCACAGTACGACACCTCACACGTCACACATGTCTTAACGGCATCCTGTGGCGGGTCCTGTTCACAGAACTGGCACTGGACCGGCTCCGGAGGTGTGCCTGGGCTGGACATGGCGGCGCTGACTGGGACCAGTGCCAGTCGGTTACTCCCTTCCTCACAGGGAGAGTTGGGCCCGCTTTGTGAGCCGGGCAATGGGAGTGGTAGAGGGAGCCCAGCTGAAGATGAGGCTCGTTGAACCCTATCGATGATATTCTGCAAAGTCACGTTTCTCTTAAGTCCTTCTAGTCCACGTTCCGGACTCAGGGAAATGACATATCTACAAGTCGGGCACTGAAAAGCCCCGATGTTATGAACGGATTCGTTGGTGGCGCAGTGGGAGACGAGGATGCGGTGGGCGCAACCAAAGCACAAGCTGTGGGCACAAGGGAGCAGCAGCGGGTCTTCAAAGAGCTCCAGGCAGATTGGGCAGGTCAGCTCTGACTCCAGAGTGTCCATCCTGCTCAGAAAAGGCCAGGCGGAACCAGGCACAGTGTCAGCGAAATCCAGAATAGCCGCTCAGCTGTCTGGAGACCAGAGACAAAGAGATGGAAGGGGGACAGGGAGAGAAAAGGGGGGAAAGAAAGCAAAAGGGATTTATGATTTAATAGCATGAAAGGGATTGCCTAACATCTCTTTGTTGGAGGAACTTATATCTCAAAATAACAAACCACAAAGTAGAATAAAAAACCACAGGTTTGTGTGAAAACCGTTAAACTGACAAAGACGCACATCCTTATAGATCCATTAAATCAAAATCTTCAAAGCCAAAGCCTTGATGGCATCATTTGTTATTTACTTTGAGAGAACAGATGCCGATGACCCATTTTTTTCACCCTTTAATGAGACTTATTTTTACTGACTGGGCTGCTGCAGGCAGCAACACTTTGGCTGAGCTTGGATTAATAAGATTGCCATCTTGCAGCAGGCTGAAGAATTTCAAGAGCAGCCATCACATTAAAGCATGAAGGAAAACTTTTCTTAGGAAGTTCTTAGAACTGTATTGTCGCTGTACCAGTTACTTACTGCCTTTAATGGGTTTGCAGTGGAAGTGAATGATACTTTAGGAGCAGTTCTGGTTGCTGGGACAAATTGGCACATCCTGGCACATAATTTGAAAAAATAAAAGACCCAGTTTCTACTTGTTGATATTTCACTTCACATGTTCTCAATGTTAGTTTTTGTTTTTGTAATAATATTAATGGATATGTTGTGATACTTTCAGATTTGCTGCAGCAGCTGCAACCACTTAGTAATTGGTGCACATCTTCTTCCTCCTGCAGAGAGACTCGTCCTAAGTTTCTGTCTGCGCCTCTGTGTTGTCAGGGGGTCTCCTGGGCCTCAGGGTTCAGATATGAAAAGACCATGTTCGTGTTTTTTTTAATTGAACAATGTTTCAACAGAAGTACATGAAGCGGAAAAGGGTGATGAAAACAACAGCTGAGCTTTTTCAGCACGTCTCGCTTGAATGAGGATGCAAGCAGAAATCAGTCCATTTGCAAATGTTAGAGCATTGCTTTTGCAAACCGGGTCCAAAAGGAGTGACGAACACAAACAAGTCTGATTTATTTTCATGTCATTTCAGTTTAGCCAGAGAAACATGTTGGTAATGATGACTCATTTAAAAAGAAGCCTAATTGCCACTATTTGGTCAATGTTGTTTGAATTGGTATAAACGCAAGGAGGAAATGTGTGCTGGGAGGTCACATTTTGATGTAAACCTTTCATAAACAAGCTTTATGTTGTCTTTAGGAATAATTCCTGTTACTTCTTGAAAAACCAGATAATCCCACACTGCTTCAGTAATGTTGACATTTGAACTCTAGTGAAAATTCATCATCCCATCCGATGATCCCATCCAGTTCCTGCATCATTTAGTAAAACCTTTTCTTCCAGTTTCCCTCTATTTTCTAACAACTTTTAGTCAAAATGTTGTTGCAAAATACAATTTGTATGTCTATTAAGCAATGTTGTTGTCAATTTTTGATATTTAATTTAGGTTCAGCTGCAAAAACCAAAGAAAATTATGTCATGTGACCGGTATTTAATGTGTACCAAAAAAAAAAAAAAAAGGCAAAAATGAACATTATCTGGCTGACCCCTTCAGTCCCTTTTATGAGATACACAACTTGAACAAAACCATCAACTTTGGAAAATGTTCATGTGGGCTGAAAAGAAGGGGGAAAGCAGGTTTTGTCACAGGTCTGGTGACTTTTAAGCAAAACATAAAGAAATAAGGATGTTTTAGGCTTTCGCATACTCTTTTTATAAGATATTTGTCAGTTATTGAAATTATAGATATTTGGAAGAGGTGATTTACTGGTTTACCTGGAAAAAGAGGTGAATTAGTTAATCTTTTTGGACTGGAAACTTGTCTCCAACATCTGCAAAGTCGATTACTGTAACGGCGCTCAGTTTTTATGAAGTGTGAAATTGTACAACTTAGATTCTTTAAGGTGTCTGTGGAGGGGAGGAGGGGAAAAGCATGAAATCTAGGCTGTGTCTGAATGTACTTTGAGGAAAAAAAGTAGTACATAAAATTACCCGCAACGTCTTCAAGTGCACTGTGGTTGTCATAGTTACAGCTGCTGGTCACGTGATGTCCGACAGCAAGAAAGTAGTGTCCAGACAAGCAGTGGTGTTTGTTTGTTTTTGTTTTTTTCAAAGTGTTTGTTTACTTGATGAATCAAACGCATGCATTCTAAGCAGAAAAATAAATCTGCTCTTATCTCCAGCAGGCGGCATTTTCAGCAGATGTCACTGTTGACTCGGATTAAAGCTTGTGTGCATTAATGTAGACTATTTATCTCGCGATCTGCTCATTCTCTGTCAATCTTTATGCATGTTTTCTTCTTCCCCTCAAAGCACAAACAGAAAAAAACAAGTGCAGCAGATAAACCATCCTTACTGTAAGTAATTTTAGGGGCTGTGATATTTGAGGGCAGATAACTGTGATTGGTGGAGATGAATTGATGAGTAGGATAATGGATGCAAGCTGTATATACAAAGAGAATAATAAAATATTTGTATGCAGAGCATAATTTATACTGATAAATAATACGTTTTTTAACCATCTTTAAAGGACAGAATTATGTCTCTATTACAGAATCAGCTGTCATGCCTTTACTGAACTTCCAAAAACTAAGCTTGTAGTCAAGAAATTATCTCATCTTTTTAAAAATTAGATTTACACAAAAACTGAGAGTAAAATATGTGACTGGAAGAAAATGAAAGAGTTGACACACTGTTTGACTGAAATGTGAATAAGTTTTACATGTAACATGAACAATGCCATAAACAAAAATAGAGGATAAAAAGCAAGAATTAATTATTTTTTTAAAAAAAATAAATAAAAAGCTCTTTTATCAAGTGAATATTTTCCCCAACATCACTTTGTGCCCCATGACCTTTAGCGCTGCCAACATGTGTGAAAGGCTTGTGCTGTGCTGAAATGTCAGTACCGCTGCTCTTCAGTGGGGGGCAATGCAAGGCTGAATGAGTAGTGAAAGAACCCTTCACTGTTATTCCACCTTCTCTATCCCTGCAGCTTCTGCATTTGAGAGAAAATTATGCTTCTTCTCAAGCAGAAATGCTTAGGAATATGACTGCTTGTAAACTGTTTAGGTCCTATTTCTATTCTAATTTTCATCACATGTAAAAGCAAACATGTCCATTGAAATTTGTATGAAGCACGTCTATTTTAAGCTTTTGTTTTTCCTTCTCAGACCAAATTAAACTAGTTTGTCTCTAAATTCTGACCTGACAATAGCTTTTTAGCTTTTTTAATCAAAGCTTAATAACTTAGGGATTTAATAGCTTTATCATTAAATAATGTCTTGGAAAAAGCAAACAAAGGAGCTTTTAAATTTGCGGTGTATGATATCTTTGGGTTTCAAAAACCAATTTATCAAACTTCCTCTCATGTCTGGATTTAGTAGACTCCCTAATTTAAAATAAAGCTGTCAGTTTTTCAATTATATTGATGGTTAATTTACTTTTAGATATCTGGTTTTGAATATGAAGGTTAAACATAACAAGTATTGCCTCACTGTCTTGAAACAAGAGACAAATTTAGCATTTGTTTCTACTTCTGAAAGACTACCAGCCAAAAATGCTAATTAACACAGCATGCGGAACAAATAATTCTTTATTATTAAATGAAAAACTTTTTAAACTTCAACATTAGGCTGTTGAAATGTACTATATTTATAAGACTTTGCCCAGTAGCCTACATATAGCGTTAACAATTAGCAAGCTATAATACCTTTAAACATGCTAATAGCTAATTCTGTGCCATTAAAGTAGCATTAAAATGTGCTTGAAAATGTAAAGGAAGTTTTTAGCAATGTATATTTAAAATTAAATATCCAAGCTGGGAGCATTTGACTTTATTTTCAAGTTATCAAACTAAAATTGACTCTGATTAAAGCTAGCATGCTTATTCATTTATTTTGTGCAGGCAAGCTTAAAGAGGAAAATGCTAGCTTAACACGGGTAAGGACTCATTTTAAGCTGTCCTTAAAACTCCTGTTTTAATCAAAACAAAAATCAAAATATTTTTTTTCAAAGTCATTAATGAACAAACTATATACTTAACTGCAATATTATAGTATCATATTCTGCTATACCTGAAAGTTAATAACTAATTAAAATGTTACTCTTATTGGATTTTGAGTTAGATGATTATGTTGATTTTTTTTTTATTATTTTTTTTCTTAAACTTTGTGTGGATCTAGAAGTCAAAAACATTTTGAAAATATAAAATAAAACTTGGAAATAAAATGTACTGCAGCTCAATTTGCTATGAAACCATGTCTGCAATCCTATTGACCTTTTCCGCACTACACTGCTAATGAGGTGATGAAATTGACATGAATATATCATACCATTAACTATTATAGTAGTATTTACCTTTTCTTTTCCAAAGGTAATAAATGTTTTAAGGGTTCTGAATGTCATTGCCATGAAACTGCTCTGAAACACCTCTTGGTTTATTTTGACAGAAAACTTTAAATCTTGCCTCTGATCCATAAAGGTCAGGATGTAACCTTTTGCTGTTGCACATTTGAGCTCTCACAATCTATGTTGGTGTAAAATCAACCTACACTTTCATAGCTCTGTAGATAATCCACTAGCTTCCCGTTAAATTTATACGAGAAGAAGCAGAAAATAAAGCTCTGCTGAAATTAAACCCCTTTTTCACCGTTTGATCCCTCTTTCTCTTTCTGTTTATTTCAGGGCCATCTACCCCAACGAGTCGGAGTCTTACTTCTAAATCTTTCATTAACTTTGGATCCATGAAGGTAGCTGCTCTCCCTTGCACTCACAGTTTAAGCTGTTAAAATTTTCATAGCTACTCTTTCTTTCCATCTTCTAAAAACTGATTCAACAAACACACAACGAAGACAAAAGCCAAGACGAGACAGTCCATGTTCTTTAAAATGGAAAAAGACGTGGTTATATAGTCTACATTCAACATGTAGACCCTCATGATGCTTAATTTATGAGTCAGATGATTTGATTTGTCCTCTGTTGGTTCAAAGTTGCTGACTTTCTCCCATTTATCCCTTCAAAGGAAACTTAACTTTCTAGGAAAATGAATATTTAAACCAGCCTGGCAAATTGAGTGGAAAAGGGTACACTTCTCTACGCCAGTGCAGACTGACAGATTGCTTTCAGTAAATTACATAAAATCACTAGTTTTTATAGTAAAACATCCAAAAGCGATGGAAGCTTTGTAATAACACATTTAGGGTGCACGGGTCCTTTCGGTGACGTGACGCGAGTGACTCTGGCAGTCTACAGTGCAGAACCAAGAAGTAGGTCATCCCCATTGACCCGGCTCACATAATCAGCGTACACTGTGTGTCACTTTATGGTCTCGCCGTTCCAGTTCTCGCTCAACTCACAGGAAGCAGAAAATAGCAAAACAGAGTGGAACGATAGAACCAAGTGAAAGCGAGCAAAGCATCTGATGCAGAGCGTAAACATGATATCTGCCTGTCAGCATTCATAACGTCACATCTCAGGACTAAATACATCTTGTCTGGTCAAAATTTGGTGGAAATTTGATCGAAAATATTCTTTATGGAGTTGTAGCCAGCTATATTAAAGGTATCACCTTCCCTTAAACATTTCCTACCTTTGGAATTGGGACACTAAAAAAAGACATGTTTAATTATTGAGATTTTGTGGGAATTAAATCATTTAGATGGGATCTTTATCACTAAGCAAAAGTCATATTTTACCTTTTTTCGTGTGAATTTTAAACCATTTCACACTGATTTGCTTCAGTCTCTCAAAGAAAAGTAACGATCTCACAAATGCTTAAAGGTAGAGATCGAAGGGACGGAAAATGAAGCATAATCAGACTTCATAGCAGCAGTGGATAGCTGAATCTAGATTAACCCCTGGCCTCACACAGTAGTTGAGAATCAGTTGGCTTTACAGGGGTCATGCAATCCATGCCCAAGTTAGACCAAATACTCATTGTGAATTGTTTTTTTAACTGCAGGATTTTCTCGGATAAATTCTCAGGCATGCCGAAAGAGATGGCGGTCTGACCATTTTTTTAATCCATTTTCAAGCTAATATTGGTCTGCCCAAAGAAAATATTTGATGAATCTTGAGATGAAGGCTGAAAAAATCCATTGCATATCGCCTTTTGCCTTGTTTTCAGCCCTTGGTGCTATGAACCCATTAAGATAGACAACTACAGTATTTATTTGATGAACATGTCCAGAGTTGAAACTAACAAGGTCCAAATTCTTTTAGAGAAGAGATGAAAGCTTTGAGTATCGTATTCAAAGGAGAATTGGATCTTTTGACTCCCATCTATGTGCACTCTGTTTTATCCTACACCAAAGCTCTAGCTCTTTAACAAGTTAATAACACTAACAGTTGCCTCACACATACACAAGTGTATTGTCTGATTGAAGAAACCATGCCATGTTGATCCCTAATCCGCTTCCTACCATGCCGGCTGTGACCAATCATGGTCTTTTATGCTCTAAAGTCGTCAGTCACAGTTAACAGGATTGGCTGGTCATAGTCTGGGATGCAGAGGCTATTAGTGACTGATAAAGGGTGACGTGTGTGATTGTTTGCTTGTGTGGCGGGGTCTGTCCAGGATCCTGCTTTGTGTGACCCAGATTGGGGGCAGTGGCGGATGTGAAATTAGACGTGACGTTTTAGGGAGGGGTGGGGATTATAAAAGACATAAACAAGTCTGATGTTGTCAAGGACACATTTTACTAGGGTGTTTTGATTCTCACTCCTACCAAATAGGTTAGCACGTATTTGATGCCATATTCAAACCGCATATCTCAGTGATGATCATCTCGGTGCGAATAAAACTGTGACACATGGATTCACAGCTGCCACAGTTCAGTTCAGTGGTAGTTTTCATGTCTGACACCAAAAAACACTTTATAGTTTCTTCATTTTCACTTTCTCACCGCTTGTTGGTGCCTCACTTGCCCTTTTATTTAACATTAATGAGGCATTTTCAAAAGAAACCTGTGGACTTTCAGTACAAATAACATAGTACTGCAAATGCTTCATTTTTCCTTCTATGATTGCATTGCTGAGTTGCTTTAATGACACTCTGAAACTATGGGCTTAGGACTCCCATGTGGATGTAAAAGTGATTAAACTGCTTATTCCCTGAAATGCTTTGCTATCATTCCAACTATGATTGGATAATGAAATGTTTTCAGCATGAAAGCAGCTGCCAAGTATGGCACATGTGCATGAACATAAGGCATGTGGCATTTGCATGGCGGACAAGATTTTTTCTGTTGATGTGAGGTTTTGGGTAAAATCTTGTTATATTTCTATGGTATCAAGTCTTTTGGTGTTTAAAAGGAGTGTGCTAAAGTACTTCAAATGTTTTGTAGCAAGAAAAGTTTCTTTTTTTTATTCAACAATGGACAGCTGAGATCAGACTTATCTGAGAATCACTCTTCATGAAAGATTTATTTTCTTTTGTGAGCCAGAACCGACTCCTGCACAGATTCACTGCACCAAATATTTAGAGTATGTTTCCTATTACACCTGATCTCTGAACCTTTGCATACTTTCAGTGTGAG
This sequence comes from Kiunga ballochi, assembly GCA_037177335.1. Classification (NCBI taxonomy): domain Eukaryota; kingdom Metazoa; phylum Chordata; class Actinopteri; order Atheriniformes; family Pseudomugilidae; genus Kiunga; species Kiunga ballochi. The sequence goes on along the minus strand of JBAMIG010000026.1, from coordinate 10,289,899 downwards.
CAAAGTCAGACATGTTTATAACAAATTCTGATTGTAGGAGTGTGTAGTTTAAAATTTCACCAGCTCCTTATGATGTCATCTTAGATTTGAGCAATGCTCTGCACGCATAGCAAATGGCCACAAAGTGGCCTCGGACTCATGGTTTAGAAAAGAAATATCACAAAAGTAAGACTTGTATAGACACATGCCAAATGATCCTAAGAAAAAAAATTAAGGCCAGAGAGGTAAGAGTTTTTTTATGTTAGCTGTTGGAGCACTTCAAGGTTTGATGACAGTAAACATCTAATGGCATCCATGAAGGACAAGCTTTGCTATTCTGAGTTGTCACATCTTGGCACAGTCATCGACCTACTGAACTTTCTTCTGGTCTGCATTTGATTTAAGAATTAAAAGAGTACTATGTATTTGTATATAGCTTTTAACAGATGTGCAACCTGTTGAAGAAAAAACATCCCAGAATCCCCAAAGTCACAGCTTCAAAAGAGCATCCACGTATGTCTTAAAATAAGCTTTTGGGGTTACCTGTGAAGTTCAGCTTTCTGACCCAAATTGTGGGTCAGAGATAAAATCTGAAGTAGATCAAAGCTATAAGGAAGAGATTAACAGTCCAAGATGAATAAGGAAGGTTGTTTATTGAACTAAGTTTGCTTAAAAGAGAAGAACAGCTATATATCATCAGCGTAAAAGTGTAACCACACATCAATGCATATGTTAATCAACTGCCAAATCATATATGAAAGTAGTAGTACTAGGTCCCAAACCAAAACCCTGGGGTACCTTATTGGTTAGATGTGTTCATTTAGATGGAATCTGCATGCAGACATTACACTTGGACACTAAAATTTCTGTCCGAGAAGTAATAAGAAAATCATTTAAAACCGCTCCAGAGACCTCCACTGCTCCACCTTGGGATGAAGACAACGAGACACTAAGCAAAAACTTACATGTATTGGTTAATGATAACTTCTGTTTTCCTACATAAGTAGTTTACTTATTACATTTGGTTCCCCTGAAGCTATCTGAAACCTACATTTTAAACAGTTCACTTCTTTTAGTAAAGTTTGGTTGTGCTTCATACAGAACAACTTGTTTCCACTCCATTTGGGAAAAAATTGACTTGTATTTACCATAATTCTATCAGATCTTAAACCAATTTCTTCTACATCTTAGCATGAGCCATTCTTTCCAACCAGAACTGGCTGTCATCCAACATGAGCACATCTTTTTGTTGGTTTTACCCACAATGCTTTTTTATATTTTTGCCTACTTTCCTGTATTTGATTCACTGCAAGCTGACTGAGACCGACATTTGCTGGTGGACCAGAGTTCACTTTATCTTCTAAACAAACCACACTTTAATTGCAAATCTACTCTGATTCAAATCAGAAGCCCCAGTATAAATGTACCAATTATAATCTTCAAAGACGTAAAGTTTGGGTTTTTTTATATCTAGTTTCTTCAAATAGAGGAATGGTTGCTACTCAGTTGCTCAACATACTTTGCAGCATCTTAGTTAGTTATTAAAGTTGCCAAGTTGCCACTAAACAGACTGTATCTATAAAAGTGGTGCCAAATCTTGTTATTACTATTTACCAGGAGATGGCGGACAGGCAGCATTTGTGGGTGTGCTTCTACTCAAAGTTTTAGAGTATATGGAGGATGTAAAACACTCTCCAGCGCAGACATGCAGGGAAGCTGTGGTAGTAGGGCTGAGCGTAGCGAGAGCAAAACGAAAGTGTTTTTTTCTTACATTTACTCTCGATGCTGAGAGGTTGGTTTACTACCAATGAAGTATACTTTGTCAGATACTGGCTGGCTTCTGATTCCGTGGAGGAATACCTGCTGTTATCCAGTGAAGCAGAAACGGATGTTGGTAGTGTCGAGGAGTTTGCGTGCCATAGTCCAAAATCGGCACATGATATAGCGGATGCTTCACCTCAGTGTCGCCAGGGTGGAAGCACCCTGCGAACACCATTTAGAGGACGTGATTGAGGTGGCAGGGGTGCTTATAATAACAGAAATAGTGGGAATGAAAATAATGGCGGATGTGGGAGAAGTCACAGGAAAAAATACGCTGCCTATGATAACGAAAGTGACAAAAAATTTTTAGTCATACAGAATACATTTTTCCATTGACAGTATACCTTTATCTCACACTACTTTCAAATTATAGCCTTTAGAAATCTTGACATCAAATTTGTATATTTTCTTGAAAAAACTTGCTAAATAAACTTTGCTTGTTTGTTTTGCTTCTTTGCCAACTCTGTATCTAATGAGAATAACATTAGGCAACAATTTTTGCAAAGGCACAAAATTACGAATGCAACTTGTTCAACATTTCAGGAAGCTGAATCAACTTTTAAAAGACATTCGAGAAAGATCACCATCTTCCTGATACCACTACTCCCACTAGTACCAGTTATTCAATTAGAACCGCGAGGAAGTTATATAACCCAACCCTTAGGTCTGGCACTGTGAGGAAGCACTGTGAGTCAGAAATATACTCTTTGATTATAATTTACCTTCATTTAATGCTGAATGTTGTTTGAATGTTGTCATTTGTGTTATGTGTCGAGTAACTATTTGATCTGATCCCGTGTTTAAACGTGCTCACCGCATTGGGTGTTCAATAAACCACACATGCTTAGAAGCAAAAGAGACTTTTTCTACTGTTTAGAAGTTACGTTACAGTGTTGAACTCTGTAGATTACATTAAGATTGTTGCATGAATCTTGGCAAATAAACAGCAATCACTTTGGTTTTTATGCATTCATTTTGTCTAGCCCTTCAGATGCGGTGTTGTGGGCTCTTGAGATGATTAGATAACCACCACTCATTGATCCTCTAAAGAAAAGGGACTAACCCTTCCTGCCAAAACGCAAATAAGGACTTAAAATGCATTTGATGTTGCTCTGCTGAAACCATGTACATGCATATGACAACTCTAAAATAAAGTTTAAAGAACTACTTATCCTCTCCACAGGCTTGTCTCAAAGAACCAACTGGGCTCATTGTCAGAGTTTGAAGTTTCCATGACAACATTGCAGTCATCTCTCCCAGTTACTGAATAAAAAACGCACTGGTGTGGATAAAATAAACTGATCTGAGGTGAAAAAGGAGATAAGAGCAAGAAGGGGGGGTGGAAGCTTTTCAGTATGTCTTTGTCCTTTTTTCCAAGGATATTTAGATAGCAATTAGCGGTTTTGCCCTCAAGCGCCTGAAGCTGGCATCTGCTGACACTTTGAAGATCGAATTAAACAGTTACAGAGAGATTAGCACATCATGATTCATACCTCATATTTTAGATGCTGCACATTGGTGAGATAGCAGGATATTTTCGGGGTGTAACACTGGCGACTAATGTGATTAGCAACAGGAAAAGCATCAGGCATCAAAGAAAGACCAAGAGGCCAGCTTAGAGGAAGCCAGATGAGTTATATATGGAAAGTAAAGCCAGCTGTTGGTGGATTTGTACATTTCCCACACTTCTTCAGGTATAGTGCTAGAAAAAAGAGATCTGAAAGCTGAGATGCCTTTCCTGAAGCCCGCCCAGGTTTACAATCTCTCACTGAGACATGTCAGGGGGAAACAGGAAAAGAAACTCAAACAATACTATTGTTGCTATTTTAGTCGACATCGTGGCACCTCAAACTGAGCTCCACACAAAGCCGCTATTCTCCAATCAGATCATTTAGAGGAATATCTGTAGAAACAACCATTTTTTAACTTTAAAAAAAGAAAAAAGTCTTATTTCTTAGTTCCAGCATCTAAAAGAAGTGCCACATGTTTCTGTTTAAAGACTTTCTTTCAAAGTCTAAGCTCGTCAATCCTTCAGTTCCTAAAGTAATCTGCAGCTTCGGTCCAGCTGCTTCTCTTCAGGTTGCAGTTATCTCTCAGATAAAACCCTGAACCTGGATTTCCTTCATTCCTCTGACCCGCAGCAGGTGAAAAGGATCAGTAGTAGCACCGAGCCTGTGTTAGCCAGCTGTCAGACACACGCTTCAACACACACAACACGCATGCACCGATGCGTACCAAACATGCTTCTGCACATAGAAGCTGACCCTCTTGGGAAGGTAATAAAAACGCACAATAAGCTGATTTGACTTAAATGCATAGGTTATCATAAAAATGTGTTTACGCTCATGCAGGTTGATAGGATTTGCATGTTACCTCTTTTTAAGCATCATATAAAGGCGCTTTGCAGCTTTTAAGCCACTCCACAACAAAAACTCTCACGCACTTCCAGCACTCGAGCACACACATATTGTAGGCAACCCTAAAGGCACTGTCTCCTGTCTTTGTGACTTTGGCTTCATGCAACCACGAAAAACACGCAGTGGCTCTTTGGAAGTGGGTCACTAAAAAACAGACTCGGTGGAACTCCACCCCACCACGCACACACTTCCATTTCATGTGCTACTTTTTTGTTGGCAATATCCAAACCACCACACCATTCCTCTTACTCCCCATGGGTTTGGGAGGTTCGGCAAACATTTCGGTGACTAATAAAACCCTGAATTAAGCTGTTAAGATGTTAAAGATTGGGCTATTCGAGGCAAATGGGAATGAATGACGTGGATGTCGCCTGGTTAAAGTAGACTTTTGACATGTTTGATCTTCAGAAGTTTTTCCCAAACCATGATACAGATGCTTCCCGTACACTCATTGGTTGAGCTCTGAAGTCACTTGCTCTGTCATTATCATTCCAGTAGAGCTGGCACAGCTCTCCTTTTCCATTTGGAATACAGTCCGAGCTGAGATATAGGTTGGAAGCATGCAAGAATATGCCCCCCACCCCCTACAGGGACTTACAGACTGGGGTAAACTAAGAAAAACCCCAAACTCCCATTGACACAAACCTGCCTGCAACTTCCTTCAGGCAGCATTGCATGAAAACACAAAACGATCTCCCCTCTCTTCCTCAGCTTGCCCTCTTACCTTCCACATGATTAAAATCCCATCATCCACAAACAAAGTGAAAAAGAGAGGAAGAGAGAGAGAGAGTGGAGGGAGACTGGCAGCTATCCTGGGCTCTCTCTCTCCTCTGCAGGACGTAGAAGTGGTGGTGTCTAAAACGGCCGCATGGAGTGATCCGAGGAGTCGCTGAGGATGTGGATACGTCTCCGTGACTATGTCATCACCTCTCATGACATGTTTCCTCCTCCGTCTGTGGAAGCATTTCCATCCTGACCCGGCAGAGTGAGAGAGAGAGAGAGACGGGACAAACCAGTGCACCGCCCCCTCACTATTTCCACTCCTCCCCTCCTCTCCAATCCTTCTTCCTCCTGCCAGGGAGCTGCCCAGCCTTTGAGTAGGCCAATCACTAGACTACTGGGAGGTGGAGTCAGAGCTGCTTGTGTTTGCAATTTTATCATCCCACACAGATAGATACCATGATTAAATGTTAATTTCTGCTCATCCTTCATGGCTTCCATGAGGCAGCCTATACTGAAGTTTGTTTCAGTTATATAAACGTTAAATATACTGTACATCACGACATTGTTTTGTTTTTGGTTATCAATTGCTTTAAATGTCAAAGCAGCCGTCATCAACGCTAGTTAAAAAGAAAATGTGCTCAGTTTAAAAACCAGAACGATGACTTATTCAAAGAAGCCTTTCCTGTTTCGCTGCAGACCTGCAGCTTTAGGTTCAATTCTGTGTAAATTTGCACAAAAAGCAGAAGTTTCCATTTTTGTTTGTGGAAAATATGGCTCCCAATCAAACTATTAGATTTCAGTTTGCTTCCCTCAATTTTTTAATATCTAAAAACATAAAATACAGAAGCTCACCATACAGTTTCCATATCAGTCCAAAATGTGGAAAGAGAACACTTTTTTTGCCCTACAAATGTCCCAAACACCTTTTTTTATCAAAGATAATATGAATGTATCCTATCGTGAATGCATAGTGCATTTAAAATGTACTTTTGCAATGTAAGCCATTTAGAGTTATGCCTTAGTAGAGGTGGTGTCCTCTGTTTTTGTGTGTTTACCGGACAGAAAGGAACAAATACATCTGTCACATTTGCTGTTTTCTTGCTGCTTTTTTGTTATATTTCATACATGTACACCTCCCCCACTATTTATTTGCGTCCAAGGACAAAACCTCTGCCTTTGTGCTTCTTAGTGAAGCAAAAATGTTCTGGCTTTTCACGAAAACAATCACAGAACAAAAACTCCTCCTTTGCCTTTACCAGACCAAGGAGAAATGTAGACCATGACATCATTGTTTTTCAGGACTAAATGTAACCAGTTGACATGCTGTGCTTGGTGAGAAGTATCTTCCAACACATGCCAACCCTTTGGCATTTACTACTATAGGCATCAACTTCCAGTCCAGCAAT
>JBAMIG010000026.1:10210201-10229095 GCA_037177335.1 Kiunga ballochi | reverse complement strand
GATGGATCTTGGAGGCACATAAAATATGCTTATAAACACAGTAGTTACAGTATCTCAGTATGTTCATATCTGTTTTCATGGTAAAAAAAGAATATATATATATATATATATATATATATATATATATATATATATATAAATTTACATTTTCTGCATTCCTAAACACTTAAAAGTGCACAAGAACATTAATATAAAAGCCAAAAAAGTGGATTTTGCACACGTCCCTTTTAAAACCCTTAGCATAGCTTATGTTGAGTTATGAGGTTCTACGTCTGTTTTTTAAAAGAACAGTAATGTAAAGTAAAAAATAAATGATGTATTATACAAACCTAAAACAAATCCCGTGCAACACTGTGCCAAACATAAAACTGCTAGCATGCTAATCTGTGTGGAATGTATGAGAAATATGTGGTGTTGCCTCTCATGGCCCACAGTGCTGAACAACCATTGACTGACCTACTGGTGACCATGCAGAGATGATCACAGGCATTTCAGGCAATGTCCAGAGTAACAGCTAGATATGAAGAGATGGGAACATGGGCACAATCTGCAGCATCAGCCTGAGGAATGCTATTGAACGAGGGGTTTGCTTTTAATAGATGACACTATAACCTTTCCATGAACCACAGCACCTAATGTAGAGGAAAAATCAGCACATTTGGCATCTTTTTACAGCAGGATATCTAGTTTTTTTCTCTCGCTCTTCCATCTATTAAAGCATGGCAGAAAACAAAAGGCAACTGTAAACAATGACTCTAGATGTTTAGTAATTTAATAGGATTTTTATTCAGTAGGGATTTGCAGATGGCTTTAATCAGGTCAGGAACGTTTTCTATCTTCAGGACAGTTTGTGTTTTTGTGGAGCATATGAAGCGTTGTGCGATGAGAATGAACAAACTGTGCCCGCTAATGAGGACCTGGTGGGGACGCATTCCTTTCAGGATCTGTGTGTTTTCTGCACATGCAAGCAAAAGGAAAAGAGCATTGGCCAAACTGTTGTGCTCACAAACACCGATGGCCTCACACGCCCCTCTGAAAGTGTGATTAAACAAAGCAAAAAGCAGGAAATGTGAATTCTTAACTCCCTTCAGGGCTTAGTCTTTGCACTTGCAATTACAAGTGTCTCTGTGAGGATGGGTTCGTACATACCTATTTGTGAATGCGTATTTTTCCTGCAAATTGTTTTTTCAGCTCGGCCAACTGTATAACGTTACTCCGGGCCAAGTCATTAGCCGCTGAAATAAAGCAGCTTTGTTTTGTTGTCATGGTCCACAAAATTCTATTTAAATCCCGGCTCCCTTCCAGAAAGCGACAAAAAAAAAGACAACAAAAGGAAAGAGAAGAAGCGCACTCAGAGCACGGTATCTGAAACAAACTGCTTCTGTGCCTACACTGATCGCAATTAATCAGAACCTCCTTGAGCAGAGCATGACAAGCTCGCTTCAAGCGGCAATTTCACACAATCCACAACCAGGGCTTTTATTTGTGCCGTAATGAGGCTGCATTTCCCCTGAATGAACGGGAGAGCAGGTAGAAAGATGTTGCTGACAAAGTGTAGAGATATCCCAGAGAGGGTCGGAAGCGGTGATGGCGAGCTGCAAAGTTTCCAGAGTTGGTGAGAAGTTTGGACGTAAAATTAAAGATAAATTAAAAGTTTGCTCTCTAAAAAAATCCTCCCTGGAGGAATTGACCTTACTTTCATTATTCCTGGGACTATTAAGACGAGGGAGGATTCATACTGAACATTGTGTCTATTACAGCTATCAGTGAAACACGCATTTAAACACCCAATTCCTGATCCATTATCATTTTCCAATATGTCTAATGGCCTTCAAGTAGTTAATTTCACCTCTTTTTTGGAGGTTTTTAAGGAGATCCAATAAACTATCAAGCCAGGATGAGGAAAATTGGAACCAAAAGCCATGACATTTGTTGTAATCTCCCATTTTCTTTTCATCTCGTCTCCTTTTCTTCTCTGTTGCTACATTTATGCATGTTCATCGCTGCTTTTAGCTCACAGCTCTTTGCTGTTTGTCATATTCCATAACCAGTTTGTGTAATTTTGGCTGTAATTTTGAGAAAAGAAGGAGAATATTGTCAGGATGTGCGTTGAGAGATGGAAGGCTTTTGGCTGACATCTAGTGGCAGTGAGAAGAATTACACCAACCTTTGGAAAAATCTGTTTTTCAGGCAAGAAAGCAGAATAAATCATGGATTTTAACTGGATTAAAAGAATGCTACTGGTGATTCAGATACATACCAATGCCTTTGCTGTTTTTCCTTATTTTTCCTGTTATTTATGCAACTCCTGATGGTCATTAAAAATGCTAACTCAGCACAAATAAAAAACAGGAATCTGCTCATTTATGGACGTCTGTTTAACACAGTTTTGAAGAGCACTCATTCAATCTTTTACTCTTCATCCAGCACACCTCGCTGACATTTTTTTATGAAGTGTGATGCAAGATCGACGCGCCGCAGCACAACCACATCTTCACATTTTTAAAAAATGTCTGATTTTTTTGTGGACTCTCACGTTCGCCCTTTTTTCCCCTCCCTCCTTTCTCTTTGTCCTCATAGATTTCATATGGGAGACATAGTTGTCAAAGATAAACCATGTAAGGATGACATCTTTCTCAGACTTTCTGGCTTCACAATGCTTTGTTGCTGCTCCTCCGGCTGCTTGAAGAGCTTTCACAGCCTTTCTATCTCGTAGCGCCTCGAAATCTGGAGCCTCCGGGTCGCTTTGATCTGCTGGAGCTAAAAGCTGCCACAATAATGCAGATAAGGCTGATGCACTGAGGCACTGCACCTTTATATCCTGAGCTTTTCCCGTTTTTCTCCTTTCAGGGAAGGCTTGGATTTGTAAACAGGAGTGGTATTTCCTTCTGAGCGTCCCTGAGAAAGTTCTTTAAGACTGAAACAAAACCTGTTAAATGCATAATGGAAACCATTTTAGATTCTTCTTTTTCTATTTATCTTTTTTAAAAGCTGATCAGGAAGTGTAGCAAAGTTCTCTGCATCTCTAAAAGAAGAATTGCACAGCAGCAGCCTGTTGGTGAGCCACCCTGCAGAGGAAATGCTCAGTTTTCCTTGATCTATGTTTAGTTTTTGAACACACACACCTAGGAGTGGTGGTACCTCATTTTTTAACTATAATGAAATGGTAGCTTTCCAGGCAATACATGCATAAAGCTTCATATGGTATTTACTGCATGATTATGGAGGAAAAAGACAAGAAATTTAGATTCTGTTTTCCAAAATGCAAATAAACTGAGTGAAAATTACAAAAGACAAAACATAAAGTAGGTGAGTTTTTATGATCCAAGCAGGACAAATAAAATAGAGAAGTTAGTGTGTTATCATCAACTGTGAGGCCCAGCAGGATCATCAGCTGCTTTTCCAATTATGTTTTTTAATTTTTATTTAATTCCATTTTTTTCTGGATTTTCTACTTCTGAGAAATTAACCAGACTGTTCCTCATTAATCTTTTTAATTGAGCATTTCACACCTCAGACCTCTGAGCACTGCAGTTTGCCTTTCAGCCCAAAGTGCAGGTTGGTGATGCAGTGATATACCTGCTGCAGAGGGCTTACTACTCCCTGGAGGGACTGAACACCACTGTGTGGATCATGTTCTTTGTAAATATTTGTGTATATAAGATAGTATGTACTATATTTATGAATATGCTGTATACTTTTTTTGTAATGTCAGTTTCCTTACAGGGATAAATTAGGTCAATCTTAGGCTGTGTCTCAGTCAGCGCACTACTTTGTGCACTATATTTAAGTGCGTAGTATGTTTACACTGCAATAAAAGCATAAGGTCAGTGCACTGAAAGTACCCAGATGCTGCCCTAAAATTTGCCAAAATGATGAACACTAAACCGACGCCATCTTTCTGGCGGAGTGGAAAGGGAAGTAATAATAAAAAAATGATTGGATCCATAAGTTAAGACCGCAGTGCAGTAAGCATACATACCGGTAAGTGTTAGCTGTTTTTAGCCGTGTTGTGGACACAAAATAACCCTTTTAGCAGTGAAGCAGAATCGTCTAACTGGTTGTACGTCACTACGTGTAAGAGTCCAACGTCCAGTGTTTCATTTGAGACAGCACTTACTCACGATAGTGTGCACTACAGGTGCACCCATCAGGCGTCCCTCCTGTGTAAAATGTGGACAAAGTGTTTCCATGTCACGTTTGCAGTATCCTCCTGTTTTTTAGTCTGAAAATCCACCTCGCAGCTGCTGAAATCTTTTAGCTGAAACGTAGCTCCATTTTTCAAGATAACAGAAGCTGACCCAACAAAAACTTAAATCCACTAAATTCATCCATCAAGTCCGAGTCTCACATTTTCTCAGAAGCTACATAATAATGGCAAGATTAAACCCATTCACTCACCCTTTTTACTTTCTAGAGCTAAACATTTGTAGTACCAGGTTCAGCTACCTTTTGCTATCACTGCTTTTTAAATGAGTTGTGCAATAGATTCTCATTATTCCTAAATCCCATTTCGGCAACAGTTGGATCTTAAGGAAGTAACCAGGAACAAGCATTAGAAAAGGTTTAGCCAAAGTGGCATATGAGTCAATGTCTTGCAGCAGAGTGGTGTATGAGCGAGCAAAAGATGCGTTTAATGACTCATTATGATGCAACGCTTTTGTATTCAGGCAAACTTTATCATGTTTAATTTCATTGTAGCATAAGTTGATGAAGACACAGTACAAAAGCAGTAACCAAACACAGAATAACAACTTGGACCCAGTTAAACCCACCACAATATAAAAACACATAACACTAAGTTTCTGGTAGTTTCAGTCAACGAGACACACATTAACATGGTAATTTGAGGAAAATAGGACCATAAGGAGGGATTTTTTTCTTGGATAAAAAAATGGATAATGTTTTTATTTATGCATTACAATACTCAAGACAAGAAATACAAAAAAAAAAACATCAAACATGAACTTGGCGCATCGCATGGAGATGCAACTGCTTATAAACAGGAGTTATGGCACTTTTCGTTGCTCACAGATTTCCACATTGACACAATAAAGGTGCTTCTAATGACGAACCTCGACTCCAAGCGCAGATGCTTGGGTCGGGTTACCGTGGAAACAGCAGTAAAATGCTGATGCACAGTCTGCCGATTGATGGCGCCGTAACCATTGCCACCGCCGTTTCCATTCCTAACACGTCAAATCATTTATTGACACATTTAATGCTGAAGATGAGCAAATTTTCCACCCTAACAACAGGAAATGTGGCATATTTGCCAGCAAATACCCACTTATGTGTGTGATGTGACATTTTAGAGGCGCTAAAGTGAGAAAATGAGGAAATTTATTAAGTTTAAGTGATAAAAACTACTTTAAATATCCATGAAAGAACAAATACGATCAGCTGAGCCTCTCAGACAGAAAATGAGTCCTGCTTAAGATGCAGTTACAAGATGTATCAGGAGCCACAGAACAGTTTATGAAAATAATTCCCCTTTTTTGATCACTTCCTGTTAAATACTTGTTTCAAAATAAGGTTTATCTCACTGTTATTTAAAAAGTGGAAGTTTATCCTTCAACTATTTAAAAGTGGGCCTTAATACGTCTTAAAATCAGATAAATGCAACCTCAAATGGTAACAACACAGTGAGTCATTTGTTTTAAATACAAGGGGAAGAAGTAACATGGTCTCAAGCATCCAGGTGCCACGGAGGAAAGACATCAGCAGAGGTCTTAGAGGAGCAGTTTTTGGTCCCTATGATGGGGAAGGTTCTGAGTTAGTAGAAAAGGGGAGGATTGAGGCTTTTTTTTGCAGCTACAGGAACTGGATAAGTTCCAGTCACTGAATCCTTTCTGTATCCATACGAAGCGTTCTCACCGCTACAGTTTGGCTCAGATTAGTTAAAACAGCTGAAAAAAAAGGAACGAACAAAAGTTTTTCATGAACTTGGTCCAGAGTCGGTCTTCGTGGGCTGTTATCCACCTCTGACCTAGTCCAAGTCCAGACCTGGTGACCGTAAGACAAGAGGCTGAGTGAAATATCAGCGAACCTCAATGGACTCATGAGTGTTTTTCAAAATAAAATCAGACCAAACTAAATGTTTTTATGCTTCTGCATTGTAGCCGAGTTTTTGTCTAATAAACAGACATTAAATGTTAAATTAAGGTTGTCTTTACCTCATTTTAAGATTTTAAAATGATAATTACAAACGTTTTCAGACATCCAATTAAAATAAATCCAAACTTTTCTGTTGAATTATTTTTTTAAACTTCTGTTTCTGCCTGAGACAAACGCAACTGCATGGAGAGAAAAGAGGCGTTGCCCGTCGTTCCCGCCGCGCAGCATGAGCACACACGAGCAAAAAACACACAGCTAAGTGCTTTATGGTGATGTGAATGATTTTACAGTTGTTAAAGACAAAAACCGGTTAAATGATGAGGCTCGTTTTTAAAGGCAAAATAGAGAACATCAGTTTACATGTAATGTTTATGTTTGTCAACAGCGCGTGCACAGATATATTTACAGTCCCACATAATCTGACACTGAAAAGTCATTCAGCGTTTCTTTTTTTTTAAAAAAAAAAGAAAACATGGCGGATTTATTTTAATAGTATGCACAGAAAAAGTGACTTTTAGCAGCAATGACTAACGCGTACATCTTAGTGTCTGTAAGGGTGAAAAATGCAGGAGTTAAAAAAAATTATTTTCTTCCTCACTGAGAAGGATGAAGTCACCCAGAATGAAAAAAGAAAAGCAGTAATGCTATGAAAGGATGGTTTTTTGAGGTATTTCTGGTGAGCACTTCTTTCATGCTCCTAAGTCACGGTGACATGACGGCCAGAAGCTCCTTCTCAGCATCTACACATGAGAAATGCTCATGGCTCTTGGATGTGAACGTCTGTTTGAGGCAGCAGCTGCACACGTAAACAAAAGTGAGCCAAAGGAAACAAAATGAGAATAATTGATTGTCCTTAGAGGGATTTGATCGGGCTATTGATTGGCTTCTGGGGGCTCCAGAGACCCTCTGAGGGGAGTTTTTCAGTCTGTGATCACACCAGCGTTTCAGGCAGTGTGTCAGCATTGTCTGAGGATAGCAGTTGCCAGATCTGCCACCGTTCCCTCTGCCAGTCTTGCCACTCCGGCGTCTGCGGCACCACCTCTTTGTTTGAGCCTGAGTTACTCTGCGTGGCGCTCGGCCTCTGAGGCGTCGCGAGCTGAGGGGAACTTTGCGAACTCGCCAGCCGGTGCTGGGCGTTGTATGGGGGAGGAGAACGGGGACCGTCGCTGGAGTTTGCCCCACCGTGAGGTCTGGAGGTGGAGTTGACCCCTTGTCCGCCCGCTCGCTGGGGGCCCTGTGTGCTGTTGTGGTGGGAAGCCACAGAGGGGTTGATGTTCAGCTGCAGCCGAGGTCGCCGCGTCTCCGCGTGATGACTCGTGCACACCCGGGTGACCGGTCGGTGGGGTCTGCACTCTGTGAAACCAGGCGCCGTCTGAGTCCGATGTACCACCGCCTTCTGCTTTATGTCCCCGTGGGGTCCATCAAGACCTTCCTGTGAGCTGCGCGAGCTTCCCTCTGACATGTTGCCATGGGAACCTACAAACACAGTATCACCACTTTAGAGGAACTGAGTATTGTTAATAACAATGAGGTGCCTGACATTAAAGAAAAGCTTATTTAACACATAAAACTCAATACATTTTTCATGTTGACATAAATTACAGGTTCATGGTGTCCATATGTAGGCTTAGCCATGTCAGCAGGAGTGGACTTAGTTTCTTGAAGATGCTTTGATCTCATCCAGAAGATCCTCTTCAATCCTAATGTAGAAAGTGAATGTTTTCACTTAAGAATGACACATCGCCTTTCTCCAACCTAAAAGGATCCCTTCAACTATCCCAAGGAGGTTCCTGTCACACGCAAATTTCCATCTCTATGCTCAAAGACAAATAATAAAATAAACTTTATTCTTGTTCTTTCTCCCTGAAAAACATCTTTATCTGTTATCTTGGCGTAGCTATGCAGCCGTCTCAGTGTCTCTATGATGGTTGCAGGTAAGGACCACACACCTCGCTTACCAACACACCTGATTTGCATTACTGGGTTATGTGCCGAACTTAATTGTCTTCTAGATAATTTTAGTGGGATGCGTTGAAGCAGGGATGCAGTGAGAACCAGCAGGGTTATGATCCTATGTGAGGCCTAGGTGAATAGTCATAGACTATAAAACATCAGTGATATAACGGCACTGAAAAATCTTCTGAATTAAGAGCGAAACGTTATCAAGAAACTAATGCAGTCCACTTGATTTGACACGGCATCCTTTGGTTCTGCAGATTTACTTCCTGATTAGTTAAATAATGGTTATTATGTAATATAAATCTATATCCACTTAAGAAACTTTGCTCACTGGTAACTATTGATCTGTCATTTGATGTCTAAGAATAGAAAGACGAGCTTTTTAGCTATCAGCCATTGCTGTAGCAGAGAGCTCTGTGTTGCCAGCATTTTCAAATATTTTATCTTATTTTTCAGACTTATGTAATGTTCTGTTTTCTGACTGCAGATGTTGACGGTTAATTTCATTGGGTTTGTGTATCAGGGTCTCTTTGGGGTATGCATTTAGAGGCTATTAGCAGTGTTTGTTGCATGCTAGGTAATGTTTTGACCTTTTGGCTTTCCCTATACAGAAAAAAGACGTCTTTTGACGTTTATGGCAGTGAACTTTCAGATTACAAAAAGTCTTTGGCAGGCAGTGAGTTAAAGTCAAAACTTTAGTGTTAACTTTTCCAGAGCATTTGCCATTTTTTGTCTCATTGCTGTATAACAAATCAGATAGGTTGCTAGTTCTTACTTGCGGTACTAACTCTCCTCAAGATGCAATTCATAGACTAACCCTTCTATAGCAGTATTTACTGGTATGGCTAATAAATCCATTAATGAGGACTGGCTGTTTTGTTTTAGCACCTAAACCATCATACTACCTCCACTGTGTTTAACAAATGGGATGATGTACATCCCGCTCAGGTTTTAAAACCTTTCGAAATCCAATTAGCTAAAGGTTTGACTGGTTTAAAATGAGTTACCTGTAAATGGTTGGTTCTTTAGTGCTGGTTTGAGAGTGCTGTGCCACGTACCCCAAATGTTAGCATGTTCCTCTGAAAGAAGCAAATTCCTACCATTACTACTTAAATATGTAAGAGAGGCTAATTATTCATATCCTTTTTAATTATAACCCCCTTCGATTGTCTATTGTATGAACTATCGCTAATGTATAGCTCACCTTTGGAGCCCCAGGTATCAGTGCCAGACTCTCTGCTCCAGCCAGCCACCTGCCCCACCACAGAGTACTGTTCGCCCGCCGGGCTCCCTGGTTCCCCTCTGCGCTCGCTCAGGACCGGCGAGTTGTTGTCGTAAGGTGACACTTCACCACTGGACACCTTGTTGGAATCGCTTGATGAATGATGCTCATTCAGGTTAAAGGGCTCCTCTGCCGGCAACAGGTCTGGACTCCTGGAAAAAGATAAATCAAACTAGGGATGTAGAACAGAAAGAAAGACGAACTGGATCGCTTGTTCATGAGTTCAACTCACTGCGATGCTTTTCTCCTCAGGAGGTAATCAACCACATCTGGATCAGTCTCCAGGAGGCTCATCAAAACTTCATTTTGAAGATCAGGGGGCACCTAAACAACACCAACTGCTTATGATTAAAAACACTTTTAGCTTTAAAATGTGATTATTCATCCTCTGTTGGCGTTTACCTTCCAATAATAAACAGATCTGGTTAAAAACCAGTTAAGATTCTCGCTAGTTCGAGGATACAAAGTGAAGAAAGTTGGACTCTGTTACTGCCCACATTTCCAGTACATTAATAATCTGAAAACGATTTAGATTAAGACAGTCCAAAAACCAAGTCTATGTTGGCTTCTTTTCTCAAATCCTTCAAACGTAAAAAGCTGCCAGATCGCTAACAAACCCAGACATAAGCAGGTTACAAAACAAGTTTCATGTCATTCATTGAACTTGAGCTGACTACAAATCTTTGTGACTTAGCAAAGTCATTTCCAGATAATTATATGCGATTAATAGCTCTTCATGGGCTTACAGGAGGAATGTAAGCCTCAAAAGAAAGATTGGAAGTGACCCAGTCAGCTTGTTAGATGAATAAATCAAATGATGAGGTTTTCTTTGCAATCTATACCTGGTTTTAACAACACAACGTAGTAAGGAAGAAGTTCTTGATATTGTTGTCAAGCTAACTGCTTTGACGAACATAATCTGTTAATCTATTTGCATCTTTCATGTACATTTTCCAATATTTCCTTTAAGAGGTATTTCTCAGTTTTTTGTGTCCACTAAACTTGAGAAAAGAGACACACTGTGAGTCCACATAGCTAGAGTGAATGTAAGATTGTGTATAAAGCCAAGTCACTGACCATGAAGAGCATTTGGTAGCTAGCGATCATCTTCTGCAGCACAGCAATGACAGCCGTGCTCTCTTCAGCTCTGGCTGAGCTCTGGACGCTGAACTCTTTGTCTGAGTTCTTCTGTTTGTGGAGCAGGTTGGGCCCGAAAATGGTAGCGAGGTTTAAAGACGTCATCTTGTTCCCTGTGATCTGAGATTGTGATTGAGACAGAAACACACATGCCTGTCAAGTTTCTCTTCAAACTCTTCTCTACATTTTTCTTATGTAGATATTTATCATTTGTGAAAATGAAAAAAAATATTTAAACAAATTACTATTCATGGTCAGATTCTGTTGAGTTGTAGCCATACAAATCAATCAATAACAGCCATTTTGCTCAACTTTAGTGATGTTATTCAGCTCTATTAGCTTTTTCATTAGCATGCTAGCATTCAATTTCTTTTCCCAGAATTGTTGCTGCGTTCCAAGTCAATAATTTCCATATTTATTTTATATATACTTAATATTTATTTGAATTTCAACATAGTTCTGTTCTATGAGGTCCATATATAATGTGTAGCCCAAAATATGTTGTCTGTACTTAGCAGCTAGCATAGCATAGTACCTTAGTCGACACAATGCTACTGTTCATTTGCTCGCTGCTGACTTGGCTAGTCAAAACTTATTTTATGCCTTTCTTTAAGAAGGTAAAAAAAAAAAAGTGAAATCATAGCAAGAAAAAATAAAAACAAAAACCATTCTTTACAGGAAAACACATTTCTGTAAAACCAAATGTGCATTTACATTGGAGCACAGTTGAAATTGTGGCCATATTTGCAAGTGTAGATCTCATAAACTGCAAAAATAAATTCTGTATAATTCCCTAAAGAGGAAAGAATCTTGAAATATTTTAATCTATAGTTTGGAGGTAATTAGTTTCTGGTAAAAATAAAAGTTTAAATGTACATAAAAGTTCAAATCAGTGTTTGCAATTGCACAATATTTCAGCCAGTTGTTCTCTGCTGATATTTCCTTACTCTGCTTTTTCCTCCACTTCCTCTTACTATGTTTTAAGTACATTTTCTCACTTCTGAGACCATTCTTATCCTTTTACCCACATCCTCTTTCTCTGTTTTTTGTCAGTTGGAGCAAGTGTTGGAGAGTACGACAGCTAGTTTTCTCTTCACGAACGTTGAGTAATGATGCAATCCTGTGACACTATTAGCAACTTAGATTAAAACCCCTTAAATGTTTGGAAAACTAAATGAATTTATTTCTTGTTTAGCTTACTCCCTTTCCACTCCCAGTCCCAGCAGAGAGATGGAAACCATTCACAGACCAGAGGCAACAAAGAGCTCTCCCAGACGAGCTTAAACCAGTCGGACTTCCTGTCAGGCCCAGATACTGTTGCCATAAATGCGTGAATCATACAAACACAATGCATACAGACCATTTTTAGAGACCCTAAAATGCATTTTCTTTTGACAAACATGTGAGTATGAGTCAATGTTTTGGGTGATCTCTTTTGAAATCATCTAAATAAAGAACTTGAACAACATTTTCCTCATTTTAGGATTTTTCCTGTTTTGCAACCTGTAATAAGTTCCAAGTTTTATGTCATGAACTTTAAGAAATTATTTAAAACATATAATACTAAAAATAGCAAGTATGCATTCATTAAAAATGTGGCTTAATTAGCAGAAAGAGATCAAAATTTATGCTCAGAGGCAACAAAAGTCTACCTCTGTGTAGTTAGTGTCACGTGATTATATTAGTTATTAGTAGGCTCTAAAGTATTTTACTGTATCCTTACTGTAGTATCTTATTTAGTATTTTATGCTATTGTTAAATGTCTTTCAGAGACGCTTGCTAGGATAAATGACTAGTGAATTAGTTCACACTAAAATATCAAATTAATGTATAAAATGTGATTTTCAGACTGTGACTGTGTAACTTGTCACTCATTAAGATGAATATTTCCTTGTAATATTGATTAGTTACTTTCAGAATACTTTGATAATTTCAATGCATGTAAAATCTAATGTTAAGGTTCAGAGCTTCACATGTTCACAAAAGCTTGCCCTCACCTACAACAACCACCTCAATGTTGCAGCATCTTCCTGGTATGCAAATAGTTTCAACATGGCCTCTTTTTTTTTAAATATTGCATTACACCGCAATACAATTAGTACTTTCCACTAAGTTGCATAGGCATGTCTCCTAAATCCTCAAATTTCCCAAAAAACAATGCTGTCATCTTGTTTAACATCACATCTAAACCACGTGTCATAAAATATAATGGGTAACAGGAAAACACAGTGAACTATAACTAATACGCTGAGATTTACAAATGTTCCACTTGACTCGAATGAAGACACCTGCAGGACTGACTGAACCGTTTCTCTGTTCTAAGTTGATTCAACATGGAAGAATCATTAGAAGCTACTGTGCCATAACTTCAGCTGACCACTGGGTGTCACTGGTTAGGTCTGTTTTACAAGACTTTGACTCTTTTTCCCCTCTGTATCAAGTAGAAGCCTCAAGATTTTCACAAGACCTCTGCTTTACACACATTTGAGCGGGGTCCTAAAATTTTAGACACCCCTGAAAGTTTCATAATGTCCAGTAATGATGCACAGTGACATTACAGACAGACAGAAATCACAAATTAGCCAAAAATCAGAATTATTTTTGCTCCCAGGGTTATGTAATGCAGCCAATCATACAGCCAGCCTGTTGATAAGGATCTATTCATTTGAGTCAAGTGTGTTGAAGCAGGCAAACATGTCAAACCTGCAGGACAGTAGCCCTTAATGATCAGAGTTTGAGTTCATTAGATAGAAAGTTCTGATGGATAGCGGTATTCCATTAACAAAAACAGCAGATTCCTGCTGGGAATCTCCTGAAGGGGAGAGGCTTAATTTTGATGTGAGATCATAAAAGGAGAAGTGTGGATGTCCCATCATGACCAAGGAAATTAGGCTTGGGTTATTTTAGATAATCAGTCTAAGCACAAATAAAACGAAAAAGAAAGAAAATGACTAAACAGCAAACCTGTTAATTAAAAGGAGATCAATAAAAGTACAAAAAAATGGAGAACATGATAGCAGATAAAATATTGAACGGGAACTTTGTTAGAAGATATTCCAGGATAAGGAAAGATTTGGTTTGTTTTTCTCCAAATGGGAGATGTGAGTATAATCCCACTATGTTGCTGCAAAGATCTGCAGAGTATGCAAACGACTGATTATTACACTTAAATGAAAATCATGTGCAAACTGCTTCTGTTGTTCCTACTTTGCAGTAGATTGTTGGAATAGTTTTGCTTATTCCATCTACGAGACGTTAATGTAAGAAGGTATTTGTTTCTATACGTCTGCTGTCAGTATTTTGGTTTTAAAGCGTTTTGTTGTTTCCTGGTACGTTTTACAGCCAGTAGCAGCGAATGCCAGCCAGCCCAGCCGTCTGGATAGCAGATTTGGAGTAAGCACTGCCATTCACGTAATCTCTGCAGAACTACTTACTAATCTCACATCAGTGTTTGTGCAGTGCATGTGTTCTCTGCATGCAATCGACTGCTTCTTATCACCTTTTTTCTGGTCGTTTCCACCAAATGAGCTGTAAAAAGCTGCCCATTCGCTGTTTGGAAAGGTTTTTGGGCAAACAGCTGGATTTCTTTTTGTTTTTCTCCATCATACTTTGATCTTACCTCCTGTCCATCTTTGTCCTGCTGGTCATGGGCGTGATCAGCAACGGTGGACAGGAACTCTAAAAGGCGATGGAGAGTGTCACTGTTGCATGCTGGGAGCAGGTAGATCAGAAGCTGAGTGACACTCTGCTGGTCGTCGGCATTCAACACTTGCAACACAGATCAAGATGAAATAAGTGAGAAACAGGAGTTGGAGTAAACATTAATGCATATACTGTATTTAGTTGTAACGGGATGCTCACATGTGGTGTTAATAAAGGCTGTGTAGAGCTCCTTGGTCAAAAGGGGGTCCGGCATGTCTCTGAGGAACTCTTTCAGCAGAGCCGCCACATCGTGAACGCTGTGCTCCTCATCCAGCTGGACGTCGACGCCGCGATCAAACTCCTCGCGCAGCTGACAGTCGCAAAGAAATGCAATGGCAAGGGAGAAAGAGAGGAACAGTGGAAGATTCAGAGAAACCCATTGGACATAACAATGGACATTCTTAGAAGTCCACAAAGCCTTTCACAGTCCCTTTAGTTTGTTCCTGGTTTCTGAATTCCAGCTTGTTCCACCAGTATGGTCTGTAATCATTAACCACCTGAGCAGTACGACCATTTCTCTGACTCATTCCAAGACATATGTTGTGATACTATAATTATTTGAAGAGAGCAGGCAGTAATTCCTAATGTTGGTTTGACTTTGATTTCTTCTAAAAAAAATGTTGATTTTTGACTCACTGTGATAAAACAGTGTGGTTTTTCCCGAACCAATAAAATAACCCATCTATAAACCATCAATGTTTGACACAAACTGATAAAGTTGACAGAGCTGACTGAAGTTAGGGGAAAAAAATCTTTGGAAAGTTTCAAAATAAAATGATTTATCTTTGTTGTGTTTATCGCCTTTGTCCACATCAGCACATGAGCCATTTCCCCCAGCTATTGTGCTATATGTGGATATGTTTGTGTCACATTTACCCACAATGCCCTGAGTGTGCCAGAATGCCATGCAGTTTGCATCCTGCAATTGCTTCATCTGAACTGGACCAGATGCACTGGATAAGATCATCCAATCAAACTAATTAGGAGTTGGATTTGAAGAGTTGGTGGAAATGCCAGCTTTAGCTTTGTATGTCTCTCTTCCAGAAGCAGGAATATACAGATGAGTGTCAGAACAATTTAATTTGTTTCCTTTATCTGAATTAGTGGAAGCATGTAGATGCAGAAAAACCGAGGGCCTTAAACAGAGCTTTGGGGAACTCCGTGTTTCAAAATTGCTTGAGCAGATCTAGACTTATCAACTACTATGAAGTATGATTTAATGTAAAAAGATTAGCTTATATCCTGTCTGATACAAGCTAATTTTGGGTAATATATGTATTTGAGAGACACCCTTTCTTCTTATATAATGGCACAAATGTGAAGCATGGATTATACAAGTTTGCTTGGTCTGAATGAGGTTCAAGCTCCATTATTTTACCACACTTCTGCTTATTGTAAAGTACAAAATTCCTGTCCTGTCCCTCCCATTCTTTATGAAAACAGGAAAAGGATGCAGCAATTTTTCAAAACATTTGTAAACATGAATGAAATCTAGAATATGCAACTAGAAAAAATGGGAACGATTTGTCTCCTTGGAAGCTAAATCAGGAAGTGTAGCGGCCTGAGCCCTGCGGCCGTAACGTTAATCACAATTAAATGCTTTTCATTATGACATTGTTGAAAGTCCTGCTGATGCTGCCTGAACAATCTACAAAGAGGTTTTTCTTTTGTAGCTGCTGGTAAATTAAATTGCTTTCCCTTCAATAACAAACATGTCTCTGAAGCAGACTCAAGAGGAAGTCCGTTACGAAATCATTGAACAAAATGGATGCAGATGAGAGTGGCCACACTGATTGCACCGTTAGACTTCACCCCACTCGTGAATTGTGAAATCAAAGGTGTGAACATTCGTACAATCATTTCTCTTTCTGGAATAACAAAAACATTCAGATCTGCTCTTTCTGATCAGAACCCAAGGACAATTTTTCTTGTTTATTAAAAGAAATCACAAAAAAGTGAAGGAATATTCACCTGTCGAACTCTCTTCTTTGAGCTTCCCACTCTAAATATCCCCACAGTCTGCAAACCTGTGTGGAAAATGACAAAAGAGAGTCAGAGCTGGATGTGCACGCATCACAGCTACAACAGCTGAGTAACGGCTCACCATATTTCTCGATTTGCTGACAGCAGCTGTCGACCACTCGGGGTACCTGGCGGTAGATGGGATTCAGGCTCAGCCGCTTGTCCCTGTGCTTTTCCTTTTTGCTGGGCGTTTCAGTCGGCAGGGAGAGCTGCAGCGCCTCCAGGAGGCGGGACTGGTTGTCGTCCAGGTCTGTGATGGAGTCCACGGACATGCCACCCTGGGGGGAAAGGACCATCATGCATTTGGTTGAAACTAAATAGGGCGAAGTTAAAAGGGATTAAAACATTGAGGCCCGTCTGAAATTCTGGAAGGAGGTTTAAAGCGGCTGCCTCACCCTTCTGCGGGCTCGGGGCGCGGATTCGGGAGTGTTTGGCGATGTGGACTCGTTGGCCGTCTCTGAGGTGGAGCTCAGTGAGGAGTTGCTGCTGGATAACTCTTTGTTGGATGGCCGCTTTGTGGCAAACTGCAGGACACAGAATTTCAGCTGTACTTTTCCACATTGTCTTGTGAATAGCCTCGTGTTATGCACCTGAAGATATTTCACACATATATCCTTCTATTTCCCTTCCAAGCCAGCAGATTTCCTTGTAATCTTCTAAAATGGTATAAATCTTGAACTTCTGAAGGGTTTTTTTTATGACCTCTTTTATATATTTTCAGTCCAGTCCTTGAGCTTCATCACTTAGAAAAACATGAGTTTTTTATGTCTCCAGTTGCGTCTATGAAAAACTCCAACAATCACACAATTTGCCAATAAAAAAAGATGTTTTTGTACATAAGGTGATTCCCAAAGAGCCACTGAATGGCTACTTGTTACATGCTTTGCAGTGTCTTTAAAATATTGAGGAAACAAGACAAGTGGAGGCCAAAAAGGGGTGGTGTATTCTGATGTATTTCTACTTCTATTTCCTTAAGAAATATATAAAAAAAAATTCAAAGACCTGAGAGATGCATTTAGACTTTAAGTTTATTTATCTACTTTTGGCTGTAGCTTCATTAGAAATGGAAGGGTAGCTGGTAAAAAAGCAATGCATTGGGAAGGAAAATGGACTGAGCTTTGCCAAATGACATAATAACTGGACTGAAAATGGCAACAGGTCCTAACAGGCTTTTAAATTATCCTTCAAGAAGCCAGGATAGTAATTCTTAGATACTACTTAAAGAATGTAAAGTGAAAGTTTATGACGACAACTGGGACTGTGCAGGAAGAATAAAGCAATGCATATTAAATATAATGAACTCAATTTTTTGTGCTTATTTTCATATACTGTATCTCCATTTATGTTTACGTGCTTCAATAAAAAACAGTATATGAAGGAATGAGGAATGCTTAAAACCTTTGCACAGGATTGTATGGAAAATTTGCATGCAAGTAGAATTGACAAACCTGCAAAATGGATGAAACGAGGTCGGAGGAGTCTTTATGCTCCTCGCGCTGCGGATGGTCCTGACGATGACCATCCTGACGCTGCCTGTGTGTTCTGTCATTAGCAATGACCTGGGAGAGGGTAATGCTGAAGGCTTGCGGTATGCACTCTGTGGGGTAAAACAACACAGGAAAGACGGAAGGATGTCAAATCTGGGAAGGAAGCTGATTAAAGAATGGAAAATAGCAGCTAAAATAGAAACAGCTTGCTTTTACGCAAATCTAATAAACCTCACAAAGCATCTTTACTGTGTCGGTTCAAACTCTCACCGCATGATTTAAAAAAAAAAGTGCTACATCTGTTTTCCAATGACACTTCACAGAAGAAAGCCAACAAACATCTGGCTGTGACAGCCCACAAATGCAAAAATATCCCACTCTGAAGCCTCCCACCTACAACAAATGTAAGGCTAGATGCTTAGGACAACAGAAAGAGGGTCCAGCTGCCTTTTGCTGAACAAATCTGCTTCCCAAGAGCAGCACAATGGAGAAAACGTAATTGTTTTTTTGTTTTGAATGTTTGTAAAATACATTTTAATGTTGGACATTACAAGGTGAAACAAGTAAAAGAGGAGAGTGAGCTGGGAAAAAGGCAACCAACTTCAATGAGAAAACAAAGCAGACAATCACAAGGAGCACCTTTAAGAAGATAAACTAAGAAAAAAGAAAAATAATAACAGAACCAGTGGTTAGTTAAGCAGA
The DNA here is from genome assembly GCA_037177335.1 of Kiunga ballochi. NCBI lineage: Eukaryota > Metazoa > Chordata > Actinopteri > Atheriniformes > Pseudomugilidae > Kiunga > Kiunga ballochi. Next base: position 10,210,687 of record JBAMIG010000026.1, on the reverse strand, counting down.
TCATCTAATAACTAAGCAGATCATCTAATAACTACAGGATTGGCAGTGTGATTCCTACTTGATTCCATTTATTTGTCTTTGACTGATTATATTTGGTGTTAATCAGAGCGACTGTTTATGTGCATTGGCTGCCACGTTACCATCAGTCTAGTCCAGGACAGGCATACAAATGTAGCTTATGGATGTGGAATGAATAAGAAATGGTGTCAATGCAATTCATTATCATTATTTTTATTATTAAAGAACAATACCAGCAAGATAATAAAAAACTGGTAAACTAATACAGTACCCTATCAAACATGCATTGGTGAGTTGAGTGCAGTGAGATGTGTTCAGATAAGACGTCATGTAGACGTTACCTTCACCTTATCCAAGGTTCAAAAGCCAAGAGAGAGCCACAATGCCCAGCCAACCAGCAGCCAACACAGGACATGAAACCCAAACATGTCTCAACAATGCAACCATTCAGAGAGCAGCAGAGAAAGC
>JBAMIG010000026.1:10196801-10207525 GCA_037177335.1 Kiunga ballochi | reverse complement strand
AAGCAAAAGAAAAGCTTACAATTTATTAAAAACTATGAAAATGCAGAACAAAATATAGAAAAACTATATTTGGCTTCTGATACAGTAGTTTGCAGAGACTGGGTAAAACAAGAAAGGCTTAAAGAAATGTCTTTCTGTGTGACGAGGAGAGGTATGCAGGCGTTTATTTATGCACAGCCGTCCCAGCAGATGTTTTTCATTCAACTAGAATAAAAATAGGGTTTATTATCTACATGACTCTGTGGAAGAATTACATTTAAACAAAACATGAGATAATCAATTACTTTTTTAATATTCGTCCTGTTCTCTGATAAAACTTTGTCTTGTCTAAAAAAATGTCTCCCAAAGTTTGCTCATCAGAGCACTTTTGCTGCATTTCACAACCCGTCTCCTGACAAGACCCTCCATTAATGCTAAACGGGTTTTTATAACTCACTGTTTCATAAGAGGTGGAGAGCAAAAGCTGCCACTTCTTTCTCGTGATGAAAAGCTCAGAATCAATGTCTGAAGAAGTATCAAAGGAACTTGTCATACCTTTGTCCTTACTCTTCTCTTTTGCTAGGGAGTCCAGCTTCCTCCTCAGTGACTTTTTCCTCTTCTGTCCATCTGTACCACAGAAGAAAAAAAGTGGTAATTAATTATACTGGTCCTCTAACTTCGCAACATCCAATCAGACCAAATGTATTTATTGCATTTGTGTCGAGAAAACCAACCCTAACAGGGCAAACATAAATATTCAGGGAGAAATTTATGGTAGAGAGACCTTTACCACACAAGCACTTCAGAAATCCACGCATGAAGCTTAAAATGCTTGATGCATCCCTTAATCTTTAAATATTTCCTTCACATTAACAGATGAAAGGTGACAAAAACAAGGCCATAATTAAACAGACTTGTACAAAAACCTCTGCTTAAAAGATTTACCAACAACAACGGCTAAGTTATTGCGATCACGAGTGCATTTATGCATACAGCAGAGGAAGCCACTTTGTCAACTCAGCATGATGAATGACTCTTGGATCTGCTGATTAACAATCAGGAAACTCTGGAAATTGTGGCACAGGCAACATTCAAGTCCTGGGATCCTCATCTTGGGCCAGGATCTCAGCTTGTGGAGACCTTAGCAACTCTTAGTATTATCATTTTATCACTAAGCTGTTTCTTCAGTATCCAAAATCAGCTTTTGCATGCATCGGTTCTTTCTTTTTTTATACTTGTGTTTGCCTTAAATCGTTTTGCAACCTCTGTTTGAACCCCAGATGTTCCCGTCGGCTCACATCGAATGAGTCACTAGTAAGGCCGAGGAAATTTTATCCGGCTTCCACAACATGCCCCGAGTCAGTGTTAACAGCTTGCGTCAGCATGCAGGTTCAGTTTCAGTCGCTGCTGTTCTGCAATTAATTTCTGATTGCTTCCATTTATTGGGCAAAGTTTAAACTTTTCAGTGAAGAACAAAAGGTAAAATTCTTTGTGGGTGCATGAGAGAGAAATGGAGGCGATGAGGTACGAGATAGAGGGGGAAATAAAAGCAGATGTTACTGTGGAAAGTAAGGGAGAAGGAGGGAGGGAAGGGAGAAGCAGGGATAGGAAATGGTTTGGATTTTTGACAGATGGCTCCCAAAGCCATGCGGAAATCCCCCCCAAACCTTCACACACCCCAGTTCAACTCCAGACCAGTTTGTGACACCATTTTATGAACATTTGCTCCATTTCTGTCCAGCCCCAACCTCACCCCATCCCCCCTTACCTCTCTCAATTCTCTTTCTTTCATCTACTTTTCGCTCCTGAGGAAAGGCCAGAAATCTGACCCTTTACGCTTGAATAAATACTTCTTATTTTAAAGATGAGTCGGAAAAATAAGCATTAGAGCTGAAATAGCACGAACACACGCACACACACTCTTACACATTTGAAATATTTTTCTTGCTCGCACATGGCGGCCGTCAGGGCCTCTGGAATTCATAAGCAACACAGACAAGTATGTATTAAATCATGGTGGGGAGAGCTTTAACCTTCAGCTGGAATGCAAGGCCCTGGATAATCCATTGGCTGCACTACACTGCTGCTATGGCACCCACTGCACTGCTATACACTGTAGTACAAACACTACCCACACTGTGCATCAGAGTGAGCATGGACTGACTGTCCAATAATAAGATGTTATCTCAAGGAAGAAAATCAGACTAAAAGAAGTCCAGTCTGTTTCTATACAAGACAATATTGTTTTTTTACTGTAATTTCTTCAGATACTTTACAAAGTTATTGCAGGAATTGGAAGCACAAAAAGGATTGCAATAATAAAATACCCTGTAAAACCTAAGAAATCACTAAAATGTTCACAGATTGTAAACCAAAACGTTCCCAAATGTATCCAAACTAGTGGCGTTCACATCCAACAAAGGGTCTCGAGTTAAATCTTGGGGTGTTAAATCAGAAGCAAGCATTTTACCACTGGTTTTCCATTTTTCAAAATCTGATTCCCAGCATGTATACACATTAACAGACCAGGTCACAAAGCAAACAAGATCCAGATCAAGGAAATCACCCATAGATTGTACATTGATAGGTGGTCCTTTCATGCTCATTGGACTGTTAACTGCACATATACATTTCAAAAGATAGTTGTCATAACTTTGAATCTTTCTGGAGCCTGGAGTGAGCAATGGGCAATCAGATTATGACTGGTTGGAGAAAAAAAACATAGTGTAACAGAAAAAAACTATCCTAAAGTTATTGTTGTTTTCTTCATCTACTGCTGAATTCCAAACCCCCAAAAACACACAACAAACTCTTAATTTGCACCGGATAAAAATGGATGGCTGTGAAACCTGGCTACCTGGCAACAAAACCAACAACACACTGATAAAAAGTTAATAAATGTCACTTTGGAAAGATTAATGAGCTGTGAGGGGAAAAAATGCAATTACTCAATGACTTAGCCAGTCTGTTGGATGTTTGGGAGACGGAGTGAATCGGTGGTACTGCCCTTGAACTTACTTTATTTTCAATAAACATAGCAACCATAGCTATGAATGGGGGGCATCAATTTTACTGCATATGCTCAAAAAACACAACAAAAGAGGCAGTGTGAAAGACAACAATCTAAATGTTATTTTGCTGATCATACATGGGATATAGTATATGCAACCGGTGGTAGTACCCCATTTAATACATCCGAGTATGCATACAAAACATTTAAATGTATTTGCAAGAATTCAAATGCTTTTGCTTGATAGTCCATTAAAGAATCAGCAGCTGTATTACAATCCACTCTGATTGGCCCTTTGTTGAGTTGGGTTTCTCAGTAAATTGAATCTAAAGCTACAGACATCATGATTGTATAATGAACATGATTATGAATTGCCCCATTAGAAATGAAGTGTAAATCCTTGGTAAGATTCTATCTCTGCAAATAAATGACCCACATTGTATGAAATGGTTACGTCCCGTTTGTCGATATCTTGTGTTGGTGTTATTTAGTTCTTTGCTCTTTACTCAGTAACTCCATGTTGACATTTTCAGCCACATGGAAAACTACTAGCTCTCAACACTGAACCAGTCCTTGTGTGGTATATCGGGATTAATTTGTCAATTTCTTTTCCACGAAGGTATCAACTTAACCATGTGGTTTGCAAGACCAAAATAAGCTGCAAGATTCGCCCACAAGGACAAATATAACCCTTTTTGTTTTCATAAGAGGACTTTTTGTGTACATGGTGACGAGTAGAGTGACTACACCCAGCCCTAGCTACAGCGGAAAGGGAGTCGTGTGTCAGTATGAGGTGGGTCAAAAGATACCATGTCAAACAGGAAGCACCCGATTCCTCTGTGAAGAGCAGTTTACGTCTAAATCAATGTGTTGTCAAAACTTTCCCAAACATAGGCTATACATCACTTCCTTTAAAGTACGGCTGAGGCATGATGTGAGAAAGTGATTAGAGGCTGGAGCGTTGGCTTTACTTTATAGGACACTTATAAAAACTACACAGGTAAGTGTATAAATTGAGCAATGCATGTAAATTACGAGTTTTGGATTATGTAACAGTTAAAAAGTCACAAACATCCAGTTGATGGGCTCTGTCTGTCAAACAAAATGAAGACTTCATGCGACAGTGTGCAAGTCAGGTCTAAACTTCCAGTCAAAACCTCACATGCTCCCACCTTTTGGCATCGTTATTTGACATCCAAGGTCATAGTCTTGAAGTAAACGTGTATAGGCCACTTCCTGCAGCTTGGCCCTCTCCAGCTCTGACAGGCTCTGGATGGCAACTGGCGTCAGGCGAACGCTCCGCCCCGACAGGCTGCTCCAGGTAAAATCACCCTAAGAAGGAAAAGCAAGTTCAGAGTTATAACATAAGGAGAGCAGGGAGCAGCTTGTTAGGACATACGGCATGTCAGTAAGGAACTATTACTGGTTTGAAACTATTAGTATGTCTGGATAAAGTGAGAAAAAGTTTGAAAAAATACCCACTTAGGAAAGAGCACTGCAGCGTTTAGATGTTTCTCTGCTACAACTCACCTAATTCTATAAAATATTTTTTATTATCTCTGTGTCAACCTCTGTACAATCCTATTGATCGGTCATTAATTTCAGAAGTGTTGCAGAAGAGAAACATCTAACACCTGCAGGTTCACTGGCCTTTACGGTAAATTTGGGACTAGTGTGGTAAAAGCAAAACTTAATCCAATTACAGAGTTAAGATACAATTATGTTGCTTTCTGTTAAGATGTAAAGTGAAAAAAGCAAATAGGGATTTAATTAAAGTATCATGACTGAAATTTGGCAAATTTAGCAAAAGCAAATATAGCATTGGTCTTGCGTCGTGTTTATTTTTAGAGCTCTCTCTTGCCAGCAAAAGTCTCCAGTGCTGGCTCTAGTTTTATCTCTTTCTCTGTAACTTTCCATACATCTTTTCTTGTCTTGTAAATTTTCTAAACAAAGCTCACAAATTCCTGTTGAATATACCTGAATCATGACAAATTAGTAGTAATTAAACAAAGAATTAAAACTTGTACACATATTCAAGACACCCAACTCAACTCAACTCAACTGATCTATTTAAGGTCTTCTATAAAATAATAGCACCCAGTAAGAGGTCATTTTTTCAGTATTAAAGTAGAGTCGAGCTATAATGGGATGCCTACACAACTGCTGGCCACTGATTGGCCACTAGATGACCAATAATCCCACCAAACTCTCTTGTACTTTTTTCAATCTGGCATTTTCTTTAGCTGTTTCTTTCACTTTGCGTCTTCCAAAAAATAAAAATAGAGCCTCAGGTATATTGTTGCCTTGTCTTCCTCTATTGTCTCGTTTTTTGTTTTTTTTTGCAATTGCAATTTGTCGCATCCAAATGACATCACATGTTTTCAGCATTGTCTTGACAATCCTTTTTACATCAAGGTGGTACTCAATATCAATGGAAAACCAGTATAACCAGTCGTTACTAGTGAAAAAGACCATTTTTGTGTGTTTGTAGGGCCAGGGGGGTTAGAAAAGATCCTTCCACTCATTTTTCAGCAACAGACAATTGTTCAACTTTGGATTAGTCTGTGATCAAGGTGAGACTGAATTAATGTGAATAGTAACAAATTGCGGGAATCCTAGAGAAAGCTTTAGGTTTTATAAACATTTGATTCATCTAAATCTCTGGTCATGCATTCCTTAGCGTCTACTCGGGTCAAATCGAGGGAGGAGTAAAGACTAGAGAAAGGGCAAAAGACATTTCTGCAATTTATCTAATACCTTATTCAGACAGAGGGCTTACAAATACGCCCTAAAGTGTCTATGTTTACATGGTATTTTTTGCTCTGCCATAAACTGTGGGTAACCATGAACAACCTGTGAGAGGCAGCAGAGCGGTCATCATTACCGTAAATGGAACATGTAGAACCACCTGAGTCTGTGTGTGAATGACTGAACCGGTCACGAGTCAGTCCAAGTGTTTCATCTACCACAGCTGTTCTTTGTGCTGTTGTCTTTAAATGCCATTCCTTATCGCCGACCGAGGAAACCCTTTTCTCTCTCGCATGACCTCTCTTACGGCTTACTGGGGCACACATGCCTGTACGCACCCTCATGTATGCAACAAAAAGAAAAGATAACCAGTAGGAAAAGTCCAATAGGAGGCCTTTCCTTACTCGAGCTGCTTCTTACCAGCAGGATGTCTGACGGGGATGGATGAGCTTCCATGAGACCCGTGGAATGCTGACAGTAAGAGAAAGAGGGGGTCTAAATCCGAGTATCACTGCTGGACTCCGGAAACAATAAAGTGAATAACCTGCATGCCCTGCAGGGACATTCAAATTTAGTTGCCCAGCATGATTTAACTAGCAAATAATGGCGCTATTGTTGAGTGATCTGTGATTTGTTGTGGATATAATAAACATGCTGGGGTTAAAAACATGCATTTTGTCAGCAAATAATATCTTTGTAATGATATTTATCGGATTAGATAAGATTAGAGACAAAGAATCGTGACCACTCTTGGTCAGTACCTTTATTTAAACGTGCATTCAACTTGTACAAATCTTTATTCTCTCCAGACTCCATGTGATAAGCTTGTCCGATAGGTTTAAGTTTAGCACCTCTCTTGCTGCAGTTTGCATGCTGTTCACATGCAGAGCAGACGTCTACCAGCAATTGAGACTATCACTGCTGTGCTTTTGGAGACGACTGCACTTTAAATTAAGAAATGTTGACAGTATTCAAATAAAACTATTTAATTCTTGATCTTTTGAAGGCAAGCACTAAACAACAATAGCTGCTAAATATTTATATGAAACCATTTCAAGATGTGCTAAACCTGTCTTCCCACATGTTACTATTAGTGCAACATAAACCTGTTTATTATTCACTGTCATATAAAGAGGCTCTATAAAAATATATATACAGTACACAATTTCTTGCTGAAATGTCAGAAGTAATAAATTATTTTTTTGGTTTTGTTTTTATTTTTATTGGTTACTGCCTTCTGTGAGACAACAGCTCACACTAGCCACATGTAGCAAAGCATGCTCAGACTACCACACACTATACTGATTATAAAGTTGTATATCTTAAAAACATTTATTTAATCTGTTATTTGATTGTGAACAATTTGATTCTGATTCCTCTTAGAAGTAAAATCCCATCAAATGTTCTGCTCATGTGGCCTACATTGCTAAAGCACCACATTTTCATTACACATCATGCAAAAATGACAGTAATTCTTAGGTTTTATTCAATGTTTTTTAAAGACGGTATTATTTCAGAGTCGGAAGTGACTGACACCCAAAAGGAGTCCTTTTATTTTAATGGTTTTAATAACCCAAGTCAGAAACACACACTTGGTAACTAAACTGATAGAGCTCAATTTTCTCACTCTTGTCATAATGATAGCCAGACGCTAACACAGAGTATAGGGTCATTTCTCTCTGTCTGTATCAGTGGAGCTGGAAAACACACACAATAACATCATAACCAATTTCCCAACATTATACTCGGACCCATTAAAGTTAATTTGATCATGTTGCTGGACCATAAATCATATCTTAATTTAATGCATTTATTCATTCATTTACACACCGCTTATTCTGCAAATGTCCGATCATCACACAGAAAGACAAATCTGCCTTTTAGCTACAGCTACAATCTTAGTTTGTTTCTGTGGTTGTTGCATCCCAAACTGGTGATGTTTGCAGAAATATATAGGTAGAACTAGACATATCATTAAAAATAGAAGTTTTCTGCTAGTTTAAAGTCTTAATTAAAGCCAATACAATGTAAAAAATAATATATATGAATCTTTGGAGGTTAAAAAACCTTATATTCCCAGCTGTTATGGCATCATTACAGTCTATTGTGGCCACTCAAGACAAACTTTATAAATCCACCAGACTTTCTATAGAAAGTTTCAAAAGGGCTCCAGAACAATGTAGAATATTATCTAAGGCCCCAATATGAGGCTTGATTTTAGCACATATTAACTTGTCATTGTTGCTGTTATTTTGTGCTCACATCTGACAGACGTTTTGTTGGAAAGATTAATGACTGTGCCGACTGCGCTCGCACCATGCAGTTAGATGACTAATGCCATCTGGACATAATGTACAGTGCAAGCACAGCGTGTGGTTTATCCTTCTATTTCAGACAAGGGGACAAGTGGCACAAAAAAAAAAGGCAGGAGGGGAAGGAGAAAAGTTTCCATAGCAACGTTTACATACAGAAATGAAAAGAGCCAGGAAGTGAGAAAAATATTTCTATGGTTACGCAGTTTGAAGTGATGCACTCATAGGCAGTTGGATACTTGTTGCTATGGATACCTGCGTAAATCATCAGACGGTGACCATGACTGACAGTGTTTCAAAGGTTTATTTTAAACTTTGTTAATCACACATGTCCCTCAAGTTATACAGACAGATATATATATATATATATATATATATATATATATATATATTATATGATATGACAATTTTCTTTCTTTGTTCAGTTATCTATGCCTTACAGAGAGACCAAAGCTAATATGATTATAAAAAAGCATGAATATATGGTACCGTTCTTAATCATAAAGATATTCTGTCAAATTTCATACATTTTGTTTGTATAGAAGTGTATCATCTCACAAAAAAACCTGACAAAAGACATCAAATAATCTTCAGCAACAAATGTTTGGGTGTAAAATGAAGAAATTTAGCTGCACTGCAAATATTTATTGTTTTATTTAGAGAAAAACACCATTTTATTGTAAAACACTGAAATATTTCAGGGCGTGGACTTTTTATAAGTAATCATCAATGATGAAGCAATAAATTCTGAACCAGGAAATCCTGAGGAAAATGTCCAGACAATCCGCCTGTGTCCACTTTATTCCATGATGCAAACAGTATAGAAGAATAATGGCTTGCTCTGTGGGAGGAAACGCTTTTAAATATTAAATCCTCTGGACAGAAATGATAGAATATTTTATATTTTAAATAAGAAAGATATTACATAATAACCAGGAATAAACTTTCTTTCTTAATTCATTTGGAAAAGTTTATGTCTGAGGTTTTAAGTTGTGTCTGTGCACAAATATATTCATTTGTTCTTACATATTTTCAATCCATTAAGCACCTCTTCTGCATTAGAACTGCAACAGCAAACAAAGAGATTAGGAATCCATGTGTTACAGATCTTTAATCCACTGGCTTGACAAATTAACATTTTGAAAATAGACCCAAATGTGAGTATAACGTCCACATATACTCCTATAAAGTACATGAGCATGGATGTTTTTGTCTGTAAAGTCATACCTTAACCATATCTAAGGAAAAGTAACAGATTAATGCGATTCCACTAAACATAAACTTAGTAAACAGGACCTAATGCTGAATGATACTTTGTACTTTTCTGCATTTTCATCTGGAGAGAAATCAAGAGACAAAACACTTCTCTGATCTAAATCAGTATTTTCTTCCACACCCAGATGATGTATTAACTACTGTGTTGTCAGGGATGACGTGCAGTAATACTCAAGGAGTTCACCAACAGTGAACACAAACACATGGAGGGAACACATGAAAATATTCCACATTGTACCTTTGGTTTGTTTTCGTCTTCGGTTCGTGCTGCAGCTGGTTTTAAATGACCCCTGAGCAGAGATTTTTGTGCCACGACACTGAACTAGAGGAATGCACAAGTGTATTTCATCATTGCCTTACTTCTTCTTCTGTCTTTTATGGCTTGGCTTCACGCATGCACATACAGAACAATGCAATAATAATAATGCAGTTCTTTCACTGACCTGGAACCTCTCCAAGGTTCACATATGCTTGCAATTACTGATTGCTTGCTAGTCAGCTCTATAGTATGTGTGTCTGTATGTTTATACATGTATGGGTCATACAATAACATCTGACACAGCCTGAGGGAAAATAATCACAAATTATAGATCATGGTTTTCCATTTTAAAAAAATTACATAACTCAATATCAGGTTTCTCATATCGGCCTCCAGTAAAGGCAGGCAGATGGAGTTTTACTGTATGTGATGGAAATAGCTTGTTATGGTTATAAATTACATTATCATACCATCCATTCCATCATATCAGGTTGCAAGTAACCTCTTTTATTTATAGGTAGAAAAAAGGTTTTAGTGCAAGTTGTTTCAATAAAAGAAGGTACAGCTATGATATATTTTAATAAGAAAAAAGGTCACAATAAAAGTATTTATAAGGTTATTTTAAAAAGAATTACCACTATATTATCACATTGTGCAGCAAACCTGAAGAAGCCTCTGACTGAAAAAACCATGTGGTTGCAAATCATGTACAGACAATCCTAGAGTCAGTTTAACTACAGATGAATCAAGGTGATTTGATAAACTGTGGATTAAAAACAGTCTAATAAATGGGCCTTGTCTAATGGATGTGTAACTTATGAAGGAAATACTGATCACTGAGTACTGCTTTACCTACATTTCACTGCACTTGCACTGCAACTTTATTTATAATGCACTTTAAAACCAACAAAGTTGAAACTAAATAGCATAAATTACATAAAAGAGGGTGTTTAAATGAATAGAATATAACAGATATACAATTAAAATCAAATATAAATGATGTACTGTTGTAATAAAAAAAGCTGCAATAAATCCTGGAAATCAAAATGCACTTGAACATGCAAAGCTTGAGCTATATTATGTTTTTTCAGCATGCAGAGTGAGAAAATCCATCCAACATTATCCTCAGAGACTTGTGCTT
>JBAMIG010000026.1:10178541-10194632 GCA_037177335.1 Kiunga ballochi | reverse complement strand
TTAGCATGCTTCTGGCTTCGGTACATAATTTTCTTTTTTCTTTTCTTCTTTTTGCATACATCATATCTACATGACATCAGTGTCTGTGGTAAATTTGACATTTCAGTTTAAGTATAAAAAAAGAGAACAAAATGGCCGACTCACTATTTTTATCATAACAGTAAACAAGCAGACAACATAGGATAAGTGTCTTTTCAGAAGCAAACAGTAGAAATATAAGAACATTAAACATCTTCAAAACCTCACCACATATTTTTCTGGTTTAGTTTATCACATTCTAGTTAGCTCAAGTTAGGCTATTAGCATATTTTGGCCTTACCCCCTTACAATTTTTGTGTACATTAAGTGTTTGTGTTTCCTTAATGCGAGAGCTTGTGGGTTGAATTGTGTTGAAGTTTCTAAAAGCACTTTTTTAAAACTACCTTATCAAAATTTTGCTTTTGGGAAAGAAGCTAACTAATATGGGACGAAACCAGTCTTCTTCCACTATCAGTATTTTCATGTTATTTTTTACTGCGAGTCTTTGTCAGCCAGCATTTTGTCCCCCTATATCTCTAGGAAACACACACACACAAATAGAGTCCTGTCCAAGGAATGTGTGTGATCTCAACTGTATACAATGAGTAAATCCTATTCCTGTCTCTGTGATCATACACAACAGCTGAGCTATTAAAGCTGGTTAATCATTACTAATTCAGTGTGGAAAATAGAGCATTTGCAGCTGTGTGTGTGCTTGTGTGTGCATAAGGGAAGGGGGCTGGAGGGGAATGCTGGAGAATGCATTGCTATACTTGCAATGAGTTTCTTTGAGCCTTCTGTGTACGTTATGGAGTGACGTGACACTCATATTTAGGTTATAACTTAGCCTAAACTGCAAAAAAGTCCGGGCAAACAACAAATTGACTTATAGGGGAGATGTATATAAATATTTTCACCACCTATTTGGTTATAAAAATGGAATTTGCTTGCTAATTGTTTTGGAGAGTCTTCCACTGTTAGAAAAAAAAAACTATCTCCAAAAAACAAGATTTTTTCCCTCCAGATTCTATCTTTCCACTGTCCAGATGCTTTCACTAAACAGATACTAATGATAAAAACATCATTCTTAACTGCCTTCCCAGATGTGCAGATGTAGTGTTTTAAGCCTGGGTCGAAAATTATGCTGAAAACTTGCCTCATATTGTAAATCCACCAAAATCATTGTAAAATGCACACTTTCAAAATAAGATGCAATGATTTGTGAGTAATGTAAATGTTGAACATAGTGTCTATTGTGAAATAGTCATGGTTACAAACCCAGCAAAAAGTTAGTTTGTTTTTCTTTTGTTATGTTTGTGTTTTATTAGAGGAGGTCCAATATGTTCTGGCTTGATTGTTTTTTCTGAAATTGGAAATGGATAAATTAAGAAAACATTTGATTAAAGCAGAAGATTTTGCTGAGAAAGTAGCTTCTGCATTATGAATGCAGAACTATATTCTGCCATTGTTATAGCATTTGATGGGTTTACATGTTTAGGTTAGGGAAGGGGTGGAGCTACGGCGTCGTTGGTTTAGGAATGATGCACGTGGATTGTAAATACGTAACGGAAACGGAGGCATTTTTAGATTTATAATCTCTGGAAACCATTGTGAAAATGTTGCCATTTTGGGTTCATAAAACATCAAAGAGTGGAAAAACAAACTTCATTAGCAACATCTAAAGCTAAAGTTGTCTCTCACCTTTAGTCATTGTTTTGGATATATATATATATATATATATATTCTCGTGTCCAATGTGAATATGAGAATATCTACCATACCAGGCAGGACCCCAGGTGCAGACTGTGCAAAGGAGCCCCTGGCAGGTAAAGAATACATGGAGCGCCATAACCAAGTAACCGGTCTTCTGATTCTGATGGATGCCATTGATGCTACACTGACGGCATGGAAATTAAAAGTGTGCCATCAATGGGTTTGTGGTTTTAAAGCAAATGGTGTCCCTGAGGAAATCCGAGGCCCCAAAAAAAAAAGATTAAACATGGCTGTTTGAAAATGTCTTTTAAATATTTTCTGTCTTCAACGACACAGACATTGAAAGCATAGAGAAAGCCCGTCTGGATGTTTGAGCAGATTTTATCCGTCAATCAGTCCAAATGGTTCTGTAAGTAGCCCCACGAGTATTATGTTCCCATCAACTCCTTGCTGTGTGAGTGTTCTGATGTGCTGGCACCGTGAGAAAAGCAGCTCAGAGAGAGATCACTCCAAAAGAAGCAGCGACCCTTCATCAACCCTGAATGGCCAGAAAAATTGATTCAGAGATTAGGAGTGAAATTGATACCAAAAAGCTGTAATGTGGAGGTCCTCAAATGCAAAGGTGGTTCTAATGCCAGTACATGGTGAGATCCAGCAAACCAGGCGACTTCAAACTACAATCATGGTTACTCAGGTTTCCTCGTCACGCTCGCTAATGCACACAATGTAAACAACCTGATAAGAACTTTCTGACAATCAGCTGTCGACCTACTCCAATGACTGGGCACATACCTCCAAAGCTCTTTTTTGCAATGCTTCCTGTTGTCAACACACATTACTGCAGTAAGACAAGGACACACCCGAAGTTATGTTTTCCAGAGGTCTCAAGTCGTGCCCTGAAGCACAGAACAAATTGGAGAAATGAACTTCTCATGCTAAGCAGCTACTTTTGGTCATCTGTCATTTTTGTAACAGCTGCCATCTTCCAAACAGTTTCTTTTCTCCCCAGGAGGCTGACATTCTTGTTAAATTACACAACAAACTTGAGTTCACACCGTCTCACTGTAGGAGTTTAAGTTGGAGGGTTGTTTTACAAACAGAAACCAGACCTGAAATGATTTCCCCCACTGAAGAATCTCCAAGCTTGTAGGCCTCATCTTGGGTTTTTGGAGGAAGTGGGGTTGTAACTGTCATTTAAGATAAGTCTGACCTCTCTGAGCTGGTTTTGGGAACTGCAGGTGACATACAAATCATACTCTCTGTTCACATAAATAGATTTTTTTAATAGATGCAAGATTACACATTAATCCTCCTAAGGAAGTATTTATTTTCCACACCACTGGTGCGAATGGGAGCTGAAAAAGGTACAGCACATTCTCTTGGTTTTCCTTGTTACTTCCACCCAATCCCTTTAGCACAGAAGGCTCAGAATGAAGCCATAAGACTCTAGTTTTCCATGTGGTGGTCTGTTAATCCCGTGAGGTAGCTCAAGAGCAGGGATTATAAAAGGCTGGTCTACTCCCCAAGATCCGAATGATGTTCCAGAGGAAGATGGGTGTAAGAAACGACAGAGCTGCGGTCACTTTACGAGACACGTGGCAGCATTTACGAACTGCTTTAAAGAAATGCACATGTGCATAATATGCTACAGCACATATATGCTAGGAAGCTAACATGTGTTAGCAATGAAGTGTTAAAAATGACATTTTTTACTGGTTTTAGTTTGTTTTCATATTTTCATTGACATGTGACAGCTTGAGCAATATGTTCCATATTATCCTTGACCTGAAATATATCAAGGCCTCTTTTGTTTGCCCCCCAGGGCTTGTCTTTAAATAAGAGGTAGTTGGAGTTGCCTTATGGAGACAAAGAGTCTTCCCTGAGTGGACAGGAATGCATGGCTGGACTGAGACTAAGCAGATTTCAGTCCTCTGGGCTACTGAAAGATGAACAGAGAGTAAGCTTTTCATTCAAAGATCTATGGCCCTTATTTATATTCACAGGTTCCATATGTATTGCTAAATTTACATTGTTCTACACTTCAACATATAAATTTAAAAACAGGCAAAATTTCCCCAAAAAATGTTCATTTATAATCAAATCACAACGGCATCATGGATCAAACTTCTTAATATCAATAATATAATCAGTATACCAAAGCTTCTGCGCATGATCTGCATTTAAATAGCATGTATGAATACTAAAATGCTCGATATATGTATTTTATACGTACAACGTATTTCTTTATAAATAGTATGCTGCATATTGTATGCTTTTAAGATATTGTGCAGTCCTAAAGCCACTTTATCAATAATATTTTCCACTTTAAGAAGCTTTTAGTTAGATTCAGGTAAAACAATAATATATAAATGAGAAATAATTGACTAATTTATGGAGGGTTTAGCCATTAGAATTTGCCCGGCTTGAACACGAGCGGTACACCTTATGCTTTCTGTGGCACCAGGATAATTTTACCAAATTTTCTTTACCTTATCTCTCTAATTCCAAGTATTTTTCCTTGAGAAAAAGCTGTAAAAATCCCCTAAATCTGTCATTTCAAAACTTTTTACCTTTTCAAATAAAAGAAAATAGAATTAACTGACTTTAAATATAAATTATTCACCAACAAGACATTTATTTACTGTAAATATCATGCATTATTGTGACATATCATTGAAAAAAACACTTCAATGCTAATTAAATCCGCTATTTAAAAGCTTCAGTCATGATTCAGTTCAGGAAGTTTTAACCAAGTGCAGCTTCCTGGAGACCCACGCCACACCCGTCACAGCCCAGCCATGCTTTGTTCTCCCTGCACAGTAGCTGTGACCATGCGTGTGTTTACGTGTGCACGAGTATGTGCACATGCAACGCGGGTCACCTTTGGGTCAGCTGGTCTATTATTGATTTCCGGACGGAGTGAGAATGAACACACCAGCCGGCCCTCCGCTTTGTGTGAATAAGTGCGAGCAAGGAGCGCTGCAAAGTGTTGACAATTACAGCCAGGTGGTGAACACTTTAACCAGAGAATAAATGCTAATGAACTGTTTAATGAACACAATAAACTTAGCTATTCACAGTGTTCTGTGAGAGCATGTCTGAAGCGTGTTTTCATTCTGGTTCTGTTTAGTGTTACCTAAAAACAACTATTCATGTAGTTTTTGTCATTCTTGAAAATTGAGGATGGAAAGTAAAGCAGATTTTAACGTTCCACAATCCAGCCTGTCATTTCTATATAAATCACACACCCCCAATAATTAATACTACATGTTGGCTGGGGAAATTGATTATCCGTCCACTGCTCCAACTTCAAACCAGTCATGTAGAACAATTGAAAATGGAATCAATCGTCCACAGCCATGACATGGATGTCTCAGCATAATGTTCCCCATATGTTACAAAGCTGGTCTTTTGTGTTTCCAGTTAATCTAAAATGAGGGGATTAAATTTAGAAAACCTCAGGGCTACAAAGATTGTTGATGTATTTAAAAGTAGGCTCAAGACCCACTTTTTAATTTAACTTTTAACTAAATTAACTGCATGTTAATAGATCTTATCACATTGTTAAATTAGTTTAAGATTAATTTATTTATGTTGGTTATTTTATCTGTTTGAAGCATTTTTATAATATAATGTAATTAATCATGTATTTTATAATGTAAATTTTTCAGAAGCACAGAATTTTAAGCTTGGACATTGATGTACGATTACTTTTATAAGTGTAAGAAGTGCAAGTGGGGGCAGGAAACATTTATAACATAACCCGACTAAGTTACTGTTTTTTATGGAGTACATGAAAGTTTGGAAAGAATAGAGTCTGAAGAGTCTAAAGAGAATACTTTTGGTTTCCCAGTGAATAAATGTCATTTTTCCATTTAAAATTAAGTGTGTACATGCCAACATTATGGGTAGTCTTTGCAAAATCGATGTAGCTTGCTAGCTAGCTAGCAACACACTTGCTTGCTAGCTAGCTAGCTAAATGGATTTTGCTGAGACTGAAATGCTGATCCCAGGAATGTACAGTCAATGTCAGTGTGCTATTAAAACATATCAGAAGCACAACATTTTAATGATAGCTACTCTAAATGTAGCTATTCTTGCCATTTTTGCTATAAAACACACTAAATGTCACTTTAGCCTCAAAAGAGTCCATCATGGCAATGGCTAAAGAATCTCCAAAAGGAAAGAAGTCATGTTCGCTAAGTCCATCTAGCTTAAACAGTCTATTACCAATATTACATATCCTCAATGAGGAAAATGAGAAAAAAATAGCTTGTGCAAAACTCAATTTATCTCCACCTGTTTGTCTGTCTTTTAGTTCTTTTGTATCAATATGGTAAATGGGTCTAAATGCAAGACTGCCACCCTTTTTAATGGCAAGCACATACTTTCTTTTTGTTGAAAAAGGTTAATTATGGTGTACATGGATCTCTTTACACTCCGCAGAACTAACAGTCATGCAAAATGTCAATTAATCTTCATATTCATCCCCACAAAGCCCATACGCTGATGTAAATGATAAAAACACCCATTTATTTTCTCGTGTCACTCGTTTCATGAAATCTAATTCCAGCGATAATCCCAGTGAGAAAAGAGAAAGGAAATAGCAAAGAAGGAGCGGGGGCAGATTAATACAAAGTGATAGGCAAGTGGTAGGTAAATAGCGAGTGTGCCATGACTGAATGAGCGTGTGTTTGAACGTGCACTGCAACAACAGACTTGTTGATCCTTGCATTCCAGCACCAGCCTTGAGTACAGCTAATCCAGTCTTAGGAAAAGACCCCTTGTCACTCCCAGGTCACAGTTTTTACCAGTCATCACACAAGCCTCAAGTTACATACCTGGATACATTACTATTGTGCAAGTTTGCTCTACTTACACACATCTGCATTTCATGGACAACATGAATACACACCCACTGCAAGCATGTGCACGGTATGCCTGCAGCACCAAATGGTTGGGCTATTCCTGTCGCAGATATCCGTGTTAGTGCTGTGACCATCTGTGTTGCTCCTTATCTGAATATTTCCTTTAGTGCGGCTCTCTGACATGTCACCAGGCTGGAAATTTGACTTCCACCTTCCTGTCTGTCAGCAAATCTGATCTATCACTCCATCTGACTCCTGTAGGTCTGAGTTTTTCACTCTGCTCTGCAAGCTTGGTGAGGACTCCTGAACCCATTAGAGAAGGTCACATAGACATGCCTACAATAATCTTAGATAATCCCTGACGGACAGCAATCACCATCATTTCAATCTGACAGTTCCACCTATACAGCTTTTTCATCTTGAGGCAACTTATTATATTAGGTTGTGATTTGCGTTGACTTAAACTGAATTTGTTTGTTGAGCCGTCAAAATAAACATTACTATACATTTTGCCTTATTTTGCTTTTAGGTTTTTACATAAGCTTGAATGTACATATTGCTGGATTAACGGATATTATTCTGGTAGGTCAAAAACATGAAGACGAGGTCCGTATTCTAGCTGTTGGATTGGCTAGTTTTAATCATCATAAATACCATGGACTAATGGAGATTTTCCGTCATTTCTAAGTGCATTTCAAATTAAAATCATATCAAATCAGTTTATTTATCAAGCCCTTTTAACGACAGCTATTACTGCACAAAGTGCTGTACAATATATATCAACACTGTTATTACCATTATGTTTTATGATTATGCAATATAAATGCTAAACAGTTGGACTCTTAACCCCCTTTTTCTATTAAATTTTATCCTTTTATCTTAAGCTCAGGGCTCTAGCTAACTGAACTAGTAGAGCAAATTGTGGAAAAAGGGGGGATAACTTATCAAAAGCATAATTTTTTTACTTGTACACAGAGAGTTGACGGATTAATGCATCTTTTTTGTTTTTGTAAGCACAAATCAACTGCTGTTACTTGAGGAAAATTGTGTCAAATTCACTGTTCAAAAATATCTTTTAAACTGAAAAAAAGATCTTTAATCAAAATATGTTTTGGAGTTTCAAAGGATACTAGCATCCTGTATCACATTTCTGCATATCAACCATAAAAAAGTGCAACATGACAGCAATAAAATTCCCAAATTTAGTGAGAAATCTTCTCAATCCTCCAATCTTATGTCAGCATGCTAGGCTGTGAAGTTAAGATGAAAAGAGAGGAGATGGTAATTCACATCAGGAAAAAGGAGAAGTTGAAAAATGTTTTTAAAAACCATGTTTTTGACAAGCTGTTTATGAATCTCTGTGTTCTGCTAAGCAGAAGCATTCGGTGTCTTGCATGACTAGTAAATCCCAGGAACATGTTGGATCACAAAAACAATGCTGCCTAAACCCTTCAGAGAAACATTTTGGCTTCCAGAGACTAAAAGAACAGGCCTTTGGCTCACATTCGTAAATATGATCTTGTGAATGATAATTGGACCCTGCTCATTGACGTCCTGCATGTTTGTCCTGGGATTATGTTGTTATTCCACGCAAAAACATCCACTGAGCAGATTACGGCAGGAATATTTTGTTAGAGAACACATGGGCCTTGTTAGAGTGAAAAACACTCGGGCGCACGTTGGCCGACGCTCTTTGACCTCTAAAGACACACCGAAGCAGCAACAGATGACTTGATGCTTGATGTTGGGATTCCACAACTTGACCTTTATGACTTTTTGTTTGGTTTTCATGAGGACATTTTTAAAGGGTTGTGTTTTTTGTCTTTCACGGCGGCTTAAATCAAATTTCAATGGGATGCAAGTGACTCAATTCAACAGCTATTGCCAGTTTTTGGCATGGCTGTGCTGCAACGGTCACATCCAGCACCACAGCTGTCTGAAGACAGCACAATCTGTTCTTCTTATTCAGCGTCTGACTGTGTGAAAACTCGTAAAACACCAGATAAGTAGCTCTGGCTTGATTCGAGTTCATTACAGCATTTTGCAGCACATGCAAATTAACAAAAACAAGCTGAAGAATTCCCGAATTAGGATGTCAAATTAAGTTGACATAATGCCCTATAGCACCTCCACAAACAGCCAGTGCACACACCCAACTCACTAACTCTAACGTCTGCATGAGAAATAAAGAAAACCCAAAGAAGAAAAAAAACAGAAAAGCACCTTTGGGTGAACGAATGACGAAAGCATGGCAAGAGCGTTGGCTGTAAGTCAAACCTCTTAAAACATCCAGAGCACATATTTTACTATGACTCCTGCTGCTTTCAGGCACATCTGCCTCCTCAAACGGCACATCATATCTTGCCAGAACTTTCTCTTCTGCATTTCCCCTTGCTCTGTTTTCCCCTCAGCCTTCAACCGTCTCCATAAAAAGACAAGTCTTGAGGAGGGCGGACTTCTCTTTCGTTGTTGATAATAAAACAAGTGCCTTTCCCTGACAGGGTGAAAAACGAGGGACGGACAGTGTTGTCATGACGAGCCAAAAGTGACGGCTGTGGAACGCTCAGAGGCGGTTTTTTGTGTCTTTTCTTCTTCTTGCCTTGCTGCAATGGTGCGCCACAAGCAACACCAGAACCCTTTCAATGAACAAGTAAATGAATCTAATAGAACATATGTAGCCTGTGCACATGTGACACACAACAATAAGAAGCCATGTGGGATTTTGGTTGGAAAAAATAAAGGCTGTTTCACTTCTAAACTCATGTGATCTCCTTTTGATTACAACTGCTGCTACATCTCCTGGGTCAGGGTGTGCTTTGGAAAACGAGTGATCAACATAAATAAACCCGCTGTATTTATAACCAAGGAGACATCATTTGCTGCTGTCATCCACACGTCTATTGAGACGACCACACATGTACCATCCAAAGATAGACATTTGCAAAAATGATCTTTTGCATAACCCAAATCTGATAAACCTGCTTTCAATTAGTCTCATGAGTCAATGCCTTGTGGCTTTTTCAGCCAGTGCTGTTTGTATTAGGAGTGGCCGGGAGTAAAACAAACACGCCTTCTGAAATAGAGCAAGGTCACACATCAGCAGGTAAGAAGAGGACGGCGAGATGCAAAATGTTTGCTCTCAGCATTACTGAGTTACAGATGGCGACTAGGAGGACCTAAAAGAACAAGTATTAAAGTTTATGAAAACAATGCTGAGGTAAATGGCAAAGGAGAGAAAAGTTGGAGACAAAGGAAGGGGGCTGAAAGGGGCTTGTCTAAACATCTAGTTGTGCTCTGATCTAAACAATCATAGATAATCATTTCATAAATGCCTCCTTTGTGTCTTGAGCTCCTACATAGTCTGAATTGACAATTCAATCAGTTACAGTTCAATTGATTTTCATGCTGAGCCTCTCAAGACGCACATTTCGGTAATTCAAGGTCTTCAAGCATAATCCACTAAAGGTATGGACTCGATCAAGAGAACTACTAGTAACCAGTCACCAGCACTTTTAATACAAAACCAGGCTTGGAGACAAAGATGATCTTTATTAGGTGACTGGTAAGGCATCAACACTGTCTGTATGGCTGGTTGGTTGCTCTCCAGCATTAACTCACTTAATCCCCCATGGCCTGACGTATTCTATTTGATACATAGCGTTTCTGAGACATTTTGCATCACTTTATGGCAGAAACTTTACTCAAAACACTGTTGTTTCCCATAAAATACTGGTCTCCTGCATCTGGGTAAATACCAAAAATGTTTTTCAGATTTTGTTAAAGGGTCAAATAAAGTTTTTAAGTGTTAAAAATGGGATGTTTCTCCCCAGTTCTTCTTAATATAAGGGTTAAACTAATCTGAAACTTCCTCCTTTGTTACATCCAGACAACATAATGTATTTGAGTGTAAAACCCACTGTTGTTGCTGTAAATCCAATTTAAAAGAACAAAATCTCCAGCAACAGGTTAAATACGCAAGCGTCAAAGAGTCAAATGTGATTACTGCTGTTTGGATCAACTGTAATGCTCTTTATGCAGAGTCTATGGCTTACATTTTCTGCCTGGATTTCTGAAATTATGTAAAATTTGTTTGGTTGTAAAACAAATTAATTAACAAAAAATTGATCTAGATTGCTGTGAAGTCAGTTTTGCTGTTCCGCTAATAAAGGGAATACTTGCTGACTCATTATAGCTTAATTTCAGTATTATTTCCATAACTGTCTTTTTAGGATAATAGAACTACAGATTGATGCTTAAAATAATGTTATACAATTTGGTTTTATCTTATGTATGACTTTTATAATCAGAAGAAGTATATCTAGTTAATGTCACCGCTGTCTAATGTTTAATCCTTGTCTTTGAAGATGTCTTGGAGCTAGTTTCTAGAGCATGTCGGTGGTGTTGCACTGTATGACAAACTATTTTTCCTCAAATTTCAGGCTAGTAGGCCATGTCCAGCCTTTATATGCAGTCTGTCAAGATTATAACCCCAATATAATCGAAAAGAGCAAGATTACCCGCTTATACTATTTATTTTAAACTCCAAGGAGCGTACACCAGTAAGATAACTAACTAGCTAGCATTAGCAAAGCTTCTGCACTAACAATGTAACCTATGAAAATGTTAGCCAAATCCCTCGATATGGTTTACATGACCTCTCTGAGTTCTGTATCTCTGCTCGAAAGGTAAATACACAGAACTTAAAGGTGTGGTTGATTAAATAGTCATACAATGTGTTTAGATGTGCAACATTAAATGGCACATAGAACTTTTAGACTTGCCTAAAACAATAAAAAAGAAAAAAGTTTCAGTTTAAATAATCTGTTTTTAAAATACCCCCAAATAAAACTTTATTTTTAACAGGTTAGGATTTTTTCTACATTTTCCCTAATAATTACTATCACACCCTTTCAAATAACTAGCTTAACTTGTATACACCATCTTCTGAGGGATGTATCGTACCAGTGTACATCAGTTTAAATTGTTAAGGATCTATATTGGTGACCAAACATCAAACAATGAGTTTTTCTTTCTAAATGACATCGTAAAATTAAAACCAAAGTATCTGAATTTCAATCACCATCCGCTCTTTTTAACACAAAGCAATCATTACACATGGGGTGATTTCCTCCTTTTGTAATTTTTTAGCTATTACTATGATTACGTGGACTAAAACCACCTTGTATCATTCTTATAATCCTCGTAATACCACATAAACCTGTATCCAGCTATGGTGGAGAGTAAATTCCTCCCAATGCACATGAGCTGAGTAATGGATCCAGACTGTTATCCCTGTTGGTATTCTGTTAGCAGCCCACAAAGCCTTCTTACCATAAGCACAATGCATCGTACACCAATACGAAAGGAACAAATGAGCTGCCATGTTTAAACATTTACGTCATGGCAACCATGAGACACTGTTTTACCTGCTTTCTGGAACGCTTTAAACCATTTTAAACCATTAAATCATCTGTCTGGTTAACCCAGGATCTGAAATATTTACCTACCATGGCAGGGATGACGAAAACCTCCACATTTATCATCATCCGATGAAGAGCGGCATTCTCCTCCATTACCAAATTTGTTTGGAACTTCTTATGTTGTCATATTTTAAAGGCACCTCTTCCACCAAGTTCAGCTACATTTTCAGGATTTATGAGACACCATCCTGGCAGAAAGGCACTCTTTGATTATGACGTACTGTCAGGACATAACTCTTCAGCCTGTACTGCCTGCTTTAGGAATAACATTTTTGGTTTGAGGTTTCTTGAGGAACAGTTTAATATGTTTACAATAACAGATAATGTCTGAATGAATTTCTTACCATATACAGTAAAGTAAAACCCCCACAAAATAGATGTTTGTCTTGGCCTAGTTTTGAATCGTGGCAAGTTATTTAAGTAGATTTTACTACTACTACCAGATGTGTCCATATGATCACAACCAGCCCACCCACTCCATAGAAACAATGGAGTTTACCTCAACACAAACTATGTCGAAAATACCCCATGTTTAAGGAACGCACTTCAGATTTACGTTCACAAAAACAAGCAATAGTTGTTTTTTTAAAAATAATTGAGCTACTTTGGGCTCAGTTTAATTACATAAACCTCTTTTATTCAGTTGTTTACTCTTTTTCTGACGCTTTCACCGAGTGATTCACTCATTATGTAACAAAAACAATATTTGGTGCAAAAAATGATACCAATAACAAATAGTTTTTCCACTATTTCTTTCCTCACATGCTGGCCTGGCAGAAGTCTGCATTAGTCTGTAGAAGTCCTCAACCTGATTTCTACAGAAGTTGCCAGGAAAACATGTAACAAATGCAACCGTTTGAGGGGATAAAAGCATGTTTGTGCAAATTGACAAGCTTGAAAGTCGACGTTTGCTGCTCTAAAACTTCAGATTTTAACATAATCTGTACTCTTAGCTTTCCTTAAATTCCTTCAAGTGAACTTTGTTGCCTTTTGTTCTGTTCTCTGTTAATACGATCCCAGTAAGGTTGAGGTCCAGACTCTGGGGAGGATTCATCTCTCCATCAGACCTGTTGTTACTGATTCTCAGTCCAGCTCTTGTGTCATTTGGCATATTTCAGCCTCTCCTTCCTTAAGAACAGCTTCTTGACACCCACTCTGTCATTTCTGATGTGGATTTGATGACCAGCAGGCACATTAACTGAAGCTCCAGATGCTTTTTCTGATCCATTTTTCCTTATTTCTTACAGACATCTCTTTCAGATACTCTTCATTTGATGCAGATATTGATTTTTCCATCTTGCATCTCTTTATTTGTCCTCTACTTACCCGTTTCTCCTCTACAGATAATGCTGCATATGCAAAGTTTACATGTTTCATTTAAAAACTTGCCTTATGTGTGGTCAAAACACTACTTTCTCCCTTGAGTAAGCCACGTTTTTTAACGCTTGAATGATTCGCAGGTTAAGTAGCTTAAAACCCAGTGAATAAAAACATTCCTCTAAAAAATGGCGGCGTATGAGGACTGAGAAGTGGCCAAAAAAACAAACATTTGGCTCCTTGGAAGTAAAGTTCAGACAGTGAAGGCAGTTCAAAACTTTTGCACAATCCTCCTGCAGCTTCAGCAGTGATGTAGCTTATCTTATCAAATGGTTTTCAGCCAGTTATTTGTCTCCGGGCCAAGCAAAGGAGAACTCTTCCCATTCATCCAACCACTTCCTTTATTTCTTCTTAATGTGTGGGACAAAATATAAACCAATAGGTGCATTTCTCTCTGAAATGGGGTTTCCTACCATCTGGAATTTAGTGTTAGATGGTATCTCAGCTGTCACTGGTCTGCCCACATGTCTGACTTAATCACATGACCGATAAAATGCACCCTGGATTCTGCTTTTAATCCATATGCAAACTTACAGCATCATGATTGTTTAAAAGATGCTATAATCTGATGGGATTTCTCCATATTGTGGCTTTAACACCATCAAATCCCATTACTTTTGCTTCTAATCACACCAGTTATTCTGGGGATTTATATGGTTTTCTAACATGCGATATGGGGTTTAGAAAAAGCAGGTTTTCTGGGATGGGGACAGTTAAACTGGATGCAGTGTGGCAACAGCTTCACACAATAACGACGCTGCAAAGTCCTGCTTCGAACCACATCAAAGAAAGTGTTTTCTAACCAAAGTGTGCAGCTTTTTATGAATGTTTCCACAGATCAGAAGCGTGCACATTTAAATAAACCTGCCCTGCAAGTAGCTAACACGTTACGCAGGAACTTCCTCATCTTTGCAGGAAACAAAGCGAGGAGTCGCAAAATGCTGAGTTTCATTTCAAAGCAGGAGTTCTCACAAGCACCCTCATCTCTCCTCATGGCCTTTGTTTTGCCTTCATCTTGAAGTACAGGCTGCCACATCCTCTCTGTGGCAACACACGTCTTTCAAACCTTACTGAGCTGCTTTTCCTTTCTTTTTTTTTTCTTTGCTTGTAGAATTTCTCCTGTCAAACCAGGAAACATGTGTGGTCTTGTGCGTCTGAACGTATTGGTGCTCTGTGCACCACATGTCACTGACAGCGCTCCATCACAGGATGTTTTTGCATGTCAAGGCCTCTCTGCTCTTCTCACTTTCAGACTTCTGCTTCTTATAGAAGCCAGGAATGGTTTCATTCCTTATCCCCATAAAGCCCAATCTATCTGCTGCATATCCTAATAAATGCAAATGAGCTTGTTTGTTGCTGCAGTTTTTGCATGTAACAACAAACAGAGAGGTGCCTTCATGCAAAGGGAGGCGTCAGGATCCCCTGTGCATGCGCTATCTGCTTTATGGTTAAGTTAACTTTTGTCTTTTGCGCACCGCAACTCAACAACACTTCATGCGCGAGCGCGCGACCTCTTCAGACAGCAGAAGATGTAATCCCTCACGTCTGACACGCGCACCGAGTCCATAATTAAAACACAATACTCACAAGATATGAATTGTGCCTGTCCAGGAACACGGAGTCTCCCATTGTTGCGTGTTATCATCCACATGCAAAACACCGTGAAAAAATAAACCTGAACAAGAGATAGAAGTCCAGAAAAGTGCGCGCGCGTAGAAAAAAAAAGTCCCCTTCTCCGGTCTTTACAATAAAGACGAGCAGATTTATCCTCCTTATTCTTCCTCTCTTTTTTTAAAAAGCTGTTTTACACAGCAGTAGCTCTTCAAAAAGCTGATGTCTTCACAACACTAAGAAACGCGTGCCTGGAAAAGCAACCGTGCCATAGTGCGCAATGCGTAACGGATCCATACTACGCGCCCCGTGGACTCTGGTGAAGACAGATGCTGAACCAAAGCAAGGAGGCAGAGATACCAGCATCAAGTTACTATTGATGCAAGCGCAACTTCCGGTGCAGCTTTAAAAAATAAAGTAACTCCAGCCAAGCAAACTCAATCAACCAAGTTAGAAGTCTGGTAAAAGGATATTCACAATAATATTCCTCCCAATTACTTAGACATGTAGTTAAGAAAATGTGACGCCAAAATTAACACTTTTTCTCAACTTACAAAGCATCAACTGTATGGCAACACCATTAATATGTTCCTTGTTTGCAAGTTACAACCAAAGAAACCGCACTGCATACAAGGTGCTGTAAAGCAATCCTTCATTATTTACAGAAATTTATGTGTAAATTAATCATACCTAATTTATTTCTGCTTTTATTTTGTGTGGTTTTTCTCTGTTGACAAGGGGAAAAAAGCAGAGAAGAAAAAGATGGGCGGGACATTAAAGGAGGAGGAGGACCAGCAGGGGAAGAAGCTTTTGATTATCAACAGCAGGGCTGCTCAAATGTTTTCATGTCAGTGACCCACAAATGGGGCTCCACACTTGATAAGATTTGACTGGGGAAACTCTATACAGGGAGATTGTTTAGCTTGTGGATAGTTTATGGTGCAGAACAGTAACACAGTTACTGTAGGAGGTGAGGAGGAAACAGCAGGACTGTTAAGTTGCTGGACAGTATTAAATTAAATTT
>JBAMIG010000026.1:10153249-10177843 GCA_037177335.1 Kiunga ballochi | reverse complement strand
GAAAAGGCAGGATGGTGGGGGTGAGGGACGGAGTTAAAGTAGATGTATATATATATATATATATATATATATATATATAAATCCCTAGCAGCTGTAGCTGCTTAAAAATTAACATGGTGCTATCAGAAGGTGTTTTCTAAACAAAAGCTATAAGAAACCATAGCTGCAGCCACTTGCTAGTCGTCTGTTGCTAAGCTAGCTAGCTGGCTAATTGTCAGATATTTTGTTACTTTGGTAGTTAGCATCTATGGCTATAGCCTGGTCATGACTGAGACAACTGGCAGCTACATATGACAAGCCTAGATGTCAATGCTGCCTTAGTTTTGGCCACAGTATCAGAAACAGTCAGCTAAAGTAAGAAGCGTGCTACCTTAGCGAGTAGCTTAGCGTGTATTACAAGCCTAGCTTTGAAACTACATCAAGAAGAGACCATAATATCCAGTATAGTGAGCATATTTCTTAAATCTAGCACCCTAGCTGCTATCTAGAAGATTGTAAAATGTTTTAATGGGACAGGAAGTGAACGTTGACTCTAATACTTTTGTGCAGCTTTGTAAACATCATCTTTCTCTTCTTAAAAAGGGAAAGACTGTTTTGCCCTGATTAAACAGGAAATGTTATCATGTGGCGGTAAGAGATATTAGCTATAGCAGAGATGTATGTTCATAGCTAACTTTTCACTCAATGAGAAAAATGTAGTCAATTCATTTTAATGCCCTGAGATAGGCTACTGTCTGAAAACATTTACCAGGGTTACATGTTTAACAGTAGCTGAAGCAACAAATTACATTCAATCCTATTTACAGAAGAAATTAAAGTCTGTATTGAGAACTTTTTCCACCTAAAATATCCAGAAAGATATTTTAGTCCAACTAATAACCAATATTTTTTATCCTAATCCTGTGCAAGTTTATATATTGGAGGTGTAAAGTTTCTTTTGACAGTAGCAAGTACTGTGCGGTAAGCCTCCGGGGGGAAAATATCATAGATACAAGACTTTACCAGAAGCATTACAGGATCACAATGTGGTCAAATGCTTCTTTCAAATATTGGTAGTCATTTCTGTTTAGTAGCATTTGAGCAACCCTCAAAGTGACCTGAAACCACTGACAGATCCTAAATGGAAGAGGCAGTATTGTGTAATACTGAATGTAAAACCAGAACTGGCAAAAAGTTTTAAAAGTTTCCTTTCTTAGAAAAAGCAAAGCTGGTTTCATCAAAGGACATGGTGGATGCAAAGTAGGGCCTCACACACACACACATGGTGCCGGTTAATAAAAACCATCTGCTTTGCTTTCCTTTTTTTTCCCTTCAGAGCGAGACACCAGGTTCTTTTCCTCTAATTTAATATGCAGAATGTGCGAATGAATTAGAGAGTGAGAAGAACTGGATTCCTCTCTGCTTATCAGATTGTGCCGAAACCATTTCAAGAATGCCAAGAAGTTAACAGGAACACTTAGTTAAAAACCTTCTGATAACAGACTCCTGAGGACTGACTCAGCTGTAAACCAGGAGCTAAATGTATTGTTGTACGTATCTCATACAGGCATCATCAAAACCATGCAGTGATATAAGGTTACAAAAAAAGACATGCCTTTAAACAGAACAGGCTCCTGCTTATCATGTTTACATGTACAGTTTTGGTTAGGATCTTAAAACAATTGCATTTAAAACTGAAGGTAGTAACTGTTCACCATATGGCGGACATGTTGCGTTAGCATTGTTGCGTTAGCATTGTTGCTAACGACTGCACACAATTAAAAAGGATTCATTTAATTTTCAGTCAGCTGTTTATGTATTTGGTAATTACTTATAACAGTTTGCTTTATGTATAACGTATCATTTCAGTGGCAGAAATACAGGAATAAAACAATACAGTTATGTTGCTAAACAGGTTGTGTGAAACTATGTTAGCTAACAATCTTAACCCAATCTCTTGGCTTCTATAACTTCGGTGGCACATAATCCTCCAGTCTAAACCAAGCCGCAAACAGTCATGTTTATTCTAAGAGAAACCAATTTTTTCCTGCTCCTGAAAGGGTTAAATCTGCTAGAACACACATTGACACAGTTGCCATGCTCATAAATGTATTTTAAAAACAGTGCAAAAGTGGACTGTGCCTGAGCAGAATAAAACTATTATTTTATCTGACAAAATGTGTTTTTTGAGTTTAACTTGCTGAGCGTTGGAATAGTACAAATAGAGGAAAATCCTTTGTGCAGTATTTCACCCCCAACCTTTTGTGACTAAATGTTGTGTCCCTGTTCGGCTCTACATTACATTCACTGACACCTTTTAGCTTTAATGATCTAGATAATAAAAGTCTGTCCTCAAGAGCCACAATCCTGCAGGTTTCCATATATCCCTGGTCCAACACAGAAATAATGGTTCTATAACCTGTATTTTTTACGGGTCAGGATATTCCTTGCAGGTTTACAGCAGAATATAAACACAATACTTTCTGTCCCGTGTTCAAAACTAAAAAAATTGTGGATAAATCATCTTAATCTGTGAATAATCTTAAATTATAATGCTCCATCCAGCTGAAGACATGCTCCTCAACTGTCATAACAGCTCCTGTAAAATAAAGGAAAGGGAGGAAAGCATGACTTTAGAAAACAAGCAATGTAGAAATGTCCAAAAGCGAGACCTGTGTGTAAGGAGTTAGCATTATTCACCCATTCAGCTTCCTCCCACAGTCCAAAGACATGCACCTTGAAGATTGGCTGATTGGAGACTCTAAATTGACCATAGGAGTGTGAATGTGTGTGGTGGGATGTCTATGTGTGTTGGCCCTATGATGGAGCGGCGACCTGTCCAGGATGTACACCGCCTCTCACCTGATGTCATCTGGGATTGGCTCCAGCGCCCCCGCGACCCCATTCAGGGATTAAGCGGTAGAAAATGGATGGATGGATTAAAAAAAAATAAAGAAAAAAGAAAAAATTTATTACAAATAGAAAATAAAGAAGAATGAAAGTAACTAAAAGAATAATATTACATTTAAAAATTAAATAGAAAATAATTAATTAAAATATGTTTAAAAAATACGTTATAGAACTGCAAAGTAAAAACAACATAAAAAGCTGAGAAATGGAAAGTAAACGTATAGAAGAGGCAACAATAAACGACTCAGGACATGCTTAAAAAGCCCTGCTCTTTTCCATTTTCAACTGTTGAGCATGTGGTGCTATGTCCCCTCCTTACTATTTTTAATTACATAGAAAATAAGTATCAAAGATGAGATTTGGATTTCTGAACCAACCACGAAAATATTACTTCATTATCTGCACAGCTGAAATAATTCCTTTAAAATAGATCGCCATTATAATTTAACAAGGAACATATGAGGTCAGCCCTAATCCCACAGTTGCATGGTCTACAGCTTTTACAAGCTGCAAAATACTAATGTTTACATAATTTACAGGGGAGGTGCAGCGTCCTCCTTCCAAACGGCGAATGCCTAAGTTGTGCAGTCACTCCATCAAGCAGAGAGCATTTAGTTGAAGTACTTTAAGACAATCCAGAAAACGTCAGAGAAAAATCTGCTAAAGTCTTTGATGGGTTTCTTAAACACTCCCAAAATGAATGTCGCAAGCCCAAGAATTTAAATGGTAAATGGTCTTATATAGCGCTTTTCTACACATCAGTGTACATTCACACACCGGTGTTCAGGGGGGTTCAGTGTCTTGCTCAAGGACACTTCGACATGTTGACACCAGAGGCGGGACTTGAACCATTAACTTACTAGTTATGAAATCACCCGCTCTACTACATGCGTCACAGTCGCCCCACATGCCGCTCATGCTCAATTCGCCTTCCTCTTTATGGGACTCTTGAAGTACTTGGGAATTTCAGATGTTTAGGAGCTTTCTTGATGTTTGACTGATGCACACAGCTCTATTTGACCAAACAGTCCTTGACAAGCCCTTTTCACACAGCTGTTGAGCTACATCAACACACAAAAATGTCCTCGCTAACCCGGGATCGCTCCTCTTCGATGGGTCGCCAGAAAAAGCATCTCGCTGCAGACGAGCTTCTCTCATGCTTAAAAATCTTCTGATTTACTGCAATTTATATTGATGCAACGATGTGAAATCCACAGATCAGAACGTGTCAGTTATGGGGAGGCGTCTCTGTGGCTTTGATTTCTGCACATTCCAGCTCATCCCTTCAGATTGGAGGATTGGTAGAGCCTCCTTACTCTTCGTGATGCTCTTTTAGTCCTTTTAATGAGCAAACTTTGCAAGTTCACTGCCATCACCATACCGGATATGATGCTGCGAATGACAAACTAACCTAATTAATCCCGTTTCCTTCATGCATTTGACTAAATGTTGCATTTTAAAGGGATGATCACTGTTATTCACTAACTGGACTCTTGATGACACAAATCACAGCCCGGTTTGGTGTCCCAAGTGATTCTGCACATGCTGCTGAGCTTCAATGCTCCTAAATGATCGCTGTGAATCTTTTGTCTGCTTATTTGCTCTCTTTTTCAATCCTTTTAATGATGAACTTTGGTGTAATAATACAGTCACATAAATGAGTGCAGGAGATAAGTGGGGTTCATGGTGAAAATGGCACACATAAGTTAATTTACAGCAGGAGCTGCATAAAGCAGCTCTGGGTGATGACCTCAGAACTGGGGAATGTGAGCGTGTGCCTCTGTATGTATATGAAAGAGAAGAAAAGATGGCAACATGCGCTCACCCCTTCTCTGTGGAGGGTAACGGTGGACTTTTAAACAAACATGACGACCAATTATGTCTTCCTCTGGGTCTTATATCACAATAAAACTTAAGAGATGACCCTTGGCTGGCAAAAAAAAAACAGAAAAGAAGAAGCTCATCAGTCAACATCCTTCTAATACAAGACACACACGCTCATGAAAACACAGAAACAACAGCGCAGGTCTGGATTCAATCTGGATGCTTCTATCAACGGGTTAACCTGCTTGTCCTGAATCTCCATACTGAAGGCCAGAAGACGGATAAAAGGGGGAAGGGGAGTGTGAGGAGGAATTTCTGCATTGTAGCATAGCTTTCAAGTCCTAACCACCTCTGTTGCAACATGAAATGCTGGGATAAAAGATGTTTACCACCATCATAGTGAGGAATATTTCATTACTGAGATCTTTATTATGTAATTTTTCATTTCGTCTCCATTTCTTCCAGCTCAGGGATCTCAAAGCGTTCCTAAACCAGCTAAGACATCGAGTTCCTCCCTTTCTTTATTTCCCTGGAACACCTCACCAACAAGGTGTCCAAAGGGGAAGTGAGCCGCCTCGTCTTGCTCCTCATCCTCATCAATGTGGAGTTTGCTTTGAGTTCTTCTTGGATGGCTGAGCTGCTCAATTCATCTTTAAGGTAGAGCCAATATCTCCTTTCAGTCATTACCCACAGCTTCTTATCATACGTAAGAGGAGGAACCTGGGTTAGCCAGTAAATCAAGAGATTTGCCTTTTTGTCTCAGCTCTTTCTTCCCTTAAACAAATGCAAAGCCTGCATAACTGGACACTCCAGAGGACCAAACTGGACCCTTTCAACGGCTCCAGTGATTGGCCACATAAACTATGAAAACTAATAAAGTATTGAGTCAAAGTTTTAGAGTTAGTTTAATTACATTTTTTGTTGTAGCACAGCTTTAAATCCATTAGTGAAAAAAATCAGGATAGATCTTTTGAAGAGCTGCAAAAAAATGGTGCAAATCTGGAAGATTAGCTAGTTGGCTAGTTCAAACACAAGAAAATGGAGAAATGTACTTTAATTTTTCATTAATGTCAATATTATAGTTGATCAGTTAGCTTATTTTTTATTATCTGTTGCTTTTGAAGTTGTTTCCATTCAAGTCTTCCCCTAAAAATGTAAAAAAAAAACAAAAAAAAAAACCACGAAAACAAAACTGAAACACAATGAGCTCCTAAATTTCCATTTTTACTTCAGTTTTTGTTGTTTACATTGACCCTTTTCTTATATTTTTTCAATTAAATGGTAAACTAAGTGTTATTGTGTCTGCTTAAATGGTTTTTGTGCCTTCCAGTGCCCAACTGGCCCGGTTTTGAATCGAGCTAGGTACGTTAGCATTAAGCTAGCATCCACTTAGCAAAACACTATTCCATAACCCACCTGACTGTGATATGCAGTAGTTACACCTAAATAAAGAATAACTTGCAGCTTTTCATGTAATAAAAAGAAAAATCATTTCTAATTTAATCTTTTTACCAAAGCAAAGCACAATTTTTAAAAACTAAATTCAGTTCATGGCATATCTAGTCTCAATGGTAGTGCACTTTAAACTAATAAAAAATTTAAAAAAAAAAAAAAACAACAAAAAAAACTGCTTTCCAACTGACTTCACCTGGGATTATCAACAATATGTTGTATTAATTAAAAAACATTAAATTATAATCTTCTTTTATGATTTATTGCTGTTTAAGTTTAATTTACGCAAAGCTCTTTTAGTTAGCCAAAACCGCCTGAACACAATGAAACTCTCTATCATGTCAGTCACTCTTATACAAATGCTTTTGTGGGTTTTGTTGGGTCATACCTGCTCTTTGTTTGAAAAAGAGAAGATTAAAGGTAAATTTAAAAAAAATCTAACCTAAAAAATGCCTGACACTGCTTAAGAAAGCAGTGCTGACCGCTACAGATAGCACTCTTTATTAGGACATAGAAATACAGATAGATAAATATTTTTCAAGGTGCTGTGACCAAAAAATGAGTCCTTGGTCCAGTTTCAATTGAAACACTTTCTGCTGAAAAAGGTATTGTTGACTTTGTCACCCGCTGAGTAGACTAAATGGATTGCTTCATGTGCAACAACCTCTCAGACTGATGTGAGGGTAGCAATTCAAATAACAGACACAAAAGATTCAAGTAGGAGCTTCAAACTAATGTGAAAGCTTGGTGAATAGACAGTGTATCCTTTCAAATGAAGAAAAACCCAATGCATTTGTAAGGTAACGTTTAAGGGCAAACATTTTCTGACCTTTCCTGACGTCAACTCAAGAAAGAAAAGAATTTAGTTTTTTGTTGCTGAGGTCTGCTTCAGTCTAATCTGTTTATCTGCTGATGTACGGATCTGCTGATCTGACCTTCCACCCTTCTATCCATCTTTCTGCATGCTGCCGTGTCAGCTTGTTTGGCTCACTGGCTGGCAGCTTTCTTCCTGAGAATCCATTAGTAATGCTGGGTGAGTTTTCCATATGAGGGTGATGTTTGAGACATAAATGGAGCATAAACAAGAAGTGCTTCTGTAATGTTTAAAAGTTCAGACATGTCTATCAGGACTTGGAATCCAGCCACACATTTTTACACGTATATTGGGTCATGAAGGGAAAGTCAGACATCCTTCTGCCCAGTAGCACCCTCCAGCTCCCTCCTGGAACCCACAAGAGGAGGATCCATGCAAGGAAGGATATGTCTTATAATCCATCCAGTAAGTCTCCCCTGGAGTCTCCTCCTATTTGGATATGCCCGAAACCTCCAGAGGGAGGCTTTCCTCAAGTCCACACAACACATCTAGACTGGATGACCAATCTTCCAAGACCTCCAAAGTAACTCCCTGAGGGTAAAGATCTTGGTCAATCCTTCACAAACTGCTCTTCTTGAATCTGTGGATTGAAAATGAGTTGGAGCCTCCTTTCAACAACGGGGAGTAAAGTTTCACTGCGAGTCTGAGCAGCCAGATTCCCTTTCCTGTCCAGTCTTTTCTAAGTGGAAACTACCACACTGATAATCCCACTTTTCATCATCCTGGATCTCTGAAGAGGCGTGTCGGAGAAAATGGCCCCAGATTTTAATGGTAGAAGATGACCCTATTATAAATATGGCAGATTAGAGTTAGAGGAAATTGTTTCAGCCATACCGTAAGTTACAGCATCCGCGGAGGCCTGTTTGCTTAGTTTGTCACAGATGTGAAAGGACAGGTAGGGGTGCGTGATACAGCAACATTCAGTATGGATCAGATAAGGAAAGGAAAGGATAGAACTGCTGATACCAACACTTTGTAACAGGCCGCTCAGACATTTTAGGCCACTCACCTTATTTGATGGTGTGCTGCCTGCTGGTGCCTGTTTGCTTGCTTGATAAAGGATCTAATGTGTCAGCAGTAACTGAACAAAGTAGTATAAGCATCATCTTTAGCTGGTTTGATAATGGTGACACTTTCCATCCCATTAATCCAGAGCTCTGTGGTCTTCATGATGGTTGTGTCCATCAGTAAATAGACTTAAAAGTTTTTTTGTTGTTCTATTAAGCTCTCAATGGTTTCATAGTGACCCCTCAAACAAGTTTGACCCTACCAGACCTATTTTTTGTCAGTTCCCAGAGTTGGAACAAGACATGGATTCAGTCTGCATTCAGTTTCTATGCTGCACATGTCTGGAACAAACTCCCATTGAGCCTCTCAGATCAGCTAAACTCGATTCATTTAAATCCAGGTTTAAGACCCTCCTGTTCTCTGCTGCATGTCAGTAATTTTTATTTAAATGTCCAACAGTGTACGGTTTCTTTAAAGTCTGAAATGCTTCTGCACCAGGCTGTAAACATGTTTATTTCTGCTGTGAAGTTGGTCTTTTTTAACTTGAAAGTTTATGGGGATTTGATCTGTTTTAGAGTCTGGAACTGCAATTTTTTGCCCTTCTGCATAGCTTCATGATACGATATGGTGCACTATGACAGCGGAGGGGTTAATTCAAACATAAGTGGCTGCTGATATATCACAGGTGGCATCAGTTATAAAACCTGGGTTGTTGTTTAGCTGACCAATTGCCACGATGTACTTTAATATGGCCTATGCATTAAAAAATAATGGTAATTTTCTGCTGGGTCAAAATACAATCTATGAAACAAAATGAGCAAACAAATGACAGCCCTATAAAACACTCTGTTTCCATGGAAGTGTCCAGTAAGAGGACAATAAATAGCTAGTTATGCAATCCTTGGTTATTCTAAATTGTTCACAGGAATGAATGTGAGTTAGTATCTCTATATGTTGACCTTGTGATGGACTGGTGACCTGAACAGGGTGTACCCCTCTCACCCAAAATGCTGCTGGGATAGACTCCAGCTATCCACGACCCTGAATTGGATAAGCGATTGAGAAAATGGATGGATGGTTGGTGATACAAACCAAAGTCTTATGCACATTAATCAGTTGTCCTCCTTTTTGAGATAAAAGATCACAAAGGGAAAGAATGCATATCAAAATGCTGACCAGCAAGATTTGCACCTAACTCAGAGATGGGCAACACTAGTATTTGTGGGCTGCAGTCCCACAAGTGTGAGGAATTTCTCTGGCGCAATACATTTGACTCAAATCAATGGGTAAGTCAGAGACTTGTGCAGAGTTTGATGTTAAGCTCTGCACAAGTCTGATAATTAAGCGAGGTGTGTGACACCACGGTAAGTCCCAACACTTGCAGGACAGAAGCCTTGGAGGGACAGAGTTGCTCATTCCTGACTAACTAATCAACACAAATTAAATGACCATTCAATGTGTACCAAGTTCTCTGAATTGCTCATTTTTTAACACACTAATACAGAGTACAGGTGATAACATACTAATTTATCAAGCTGTGATGTAGTGATATATTTATCTTAGTTTGACTTATTTATATATCATTTAAAATCTGTTTCAATATATTCTGGTTCAGAGGAAAAAAGTGATACTTAAAAAAAACAACAACTCTGCAGACGCATTAGTTTCAGCTAATATGTAATAAAAAGAAATAATCAATATTCCTAAATTCAGAAATAACCCAATAAATTGCAATGAATCTTGGCTTTAATCCAGACCTCTATCCTGGGCATGCTCAAGGCTACATTAGCATTAGCATACATTAACCTGAGATTGCTGAACTTCTGATGACCCCAAAAGCTAAGAAATTGCATTTTTATTTTGAAGTACTAATTTCCCCACAAACACAAAAGAAAAATTGCAACCAGAATATGAGCAAAACTATCTTGTAGCAGTTTCAAGATGTCTCTTTTTAAATTTTACTAGCATAAAGTAGCTAATTCAGTAAATCTTCATTCTAAATTTACAGATTAACAATATCAAGTTGTGTGTTTTTTTTTATATATATATATATATATATATACCTCACATGGAACCAATTCTAAATAATTACCACTGCAATAAACATTCAGATGCACACACACACACTACCTAACGTCCTCCACCTCCTACGCCTCCTTAATGCTCTGCTACAACAGTTGCCATGGCGTTTCAGCCCGCCTATGATGCCGGACAGCACAATAAACGAGGACATGTGTGTCTCAATGATAGTGTCTTTTTGTATAAATTAGCAAAGCCACGTCAGCATTTATATACCGGCGAAACAGTTTAAATCCATCATGTGAAAGTCTTACAAATCCTCCCAAACTACAAGTTGTTTGTTTTCTTCATGCTTATGCACGTCAATGATAATTGTTCTCTGAATAAATGTACTTTTGAATTCCTGCCACATGAAGCTAATCTGCTGAGAAAACATCGCAGAATGCCGTGGGAAAATAATTGCTCATATTTGTCCATTTTTCTTGTGTCCTGTGATGCATATTCTGGTGGCAGGAAAGCAGAAAATAGCCCGTCCTTGTTGCCATAGCGCCACAGTAAAAGTGTCTGAGTCATTATGGGAAACTGGGAAAAATGAAGTGAGATCATCATGCTCACATGAGATGTGTGGCATAAAGTGTCAATTTTCACAAGTGTGTAATTAATTTCACATATAATATTTAATTATTATTCCTGAAAATGTTGGTTTTTATTTTTAGGAAATCTGACAATTTGGCAAAAATAAAAGTTCTCTCATACTGAGCACACAATGCCTGACATAGTGCAGTTACACATCTCCTCGGTCATCTAAAGGTTAAAAAAGGAGGGGAAAAAACTCCTAGACTCAGGTATGACACCTGACAGCAGTTTGGACTAACTAGAAAGATAAAATTAGCATTGTGGCATAAGTTGGATCATCCTCCCTCAGAAAGCATCTCACTTGATAAAACATTTATCCAAGCATTTGCCTTTCAAAACATTTTGTTTTTTGTGTGTTTGGGATTTATTCATTGTTTGTGAATGTTTTAGATGATTGGATGTTTGTTGTTGGACAAATAAGAAGCTGTTTTTTGTCGTATGCTAGGCCTGCGATATACTTGCAACACATCTACGTACATATCCCACTAGTAGCTATAGATTTAATATAGAATAGTATAGATATTGTATAGACAGTGTTGGTTGAAGCGAGGTAACATGTAAGTGTCTGAGTTGCAATATTGACTTAATCGCTAGAGGCATTCTTGCGGACAGGGAGATGATTACAATGGCGGGTAGTTTTAAAAAGAGCATCTCTCGGACCTCATTTGCTGCATGCATCGTTATGATACTCTGCTCCACTCAATATGTTGGTCTTAATTCCCTTTGGGTGACCCAAAAGCAGAAGCATGCAACAGTTTATGTTTCAGAGATTGAAATTATTCAGCATGAACCAGTAGATGAGCAATGTTTGTGTTTGCTGCATTTTCTGTTTCAGTCATTTTGATGCCTCTGGAAAGCAGGAGCATGCATCATTCTTTTAAACAGGTGTAGCATGGAAGCAAACGTAAACTGGAGAAACCGAGTTAATGTTTGTAATAAGTCTAGCAGACTATTAGGTGTGGATGTGATCTTATTTGTTGCCTGAGTTGTCTCTAGCTAACAGAGCTAACCCAGAGCTAACCAGCTAAGGAATGCTAACAGTCTAAAGCTAATGTTAGCTATCCCGTATTTTCTTGTTAATTTACTTGTAAAATAAATTAACATAAACTATTAAACCTAAAGAAAAAATAGTTTGGAACCCCTAGCAGAGGAGGCTTTATTTTTAAGGTGGTTGTCCCTTTTTAAACATTTTTTTATCCAGCTAACTGAAAAACAACAAGAAAGCTAATTCCCATCTAATCCCTATTCCTGAACTGAAACTGGTCAATCTTGACTAATTTATATAAATCTATGAACCCTGATCTGTTTTTCATGAATAATGGGAGTACATGTAGAAGTACCTCCTTTCAGGCTAATTGTATTCTGCCACATTTTTGGCTAAATTAAATCAATAAAACAAGGAGAGGAAGATGAAACTGAATGAGTTCAACTGCCTGTATTATTCTGCATGTTTTCTATTTGAAGCTGTTCAGTCTGGTCCCAGTTGCTCTTATTTCTCATGCAAATCCGCTCATGAATTGTCAGGTGTTTCTGAATGCTAATACAGACAACAATGTAGTTTGTTGTATAGGATGCATTTATGCAGCTGTTTCACAGAAACCGTTTTATAAAATGTGCTATTATTCTGAAATGCAAAATCAGAAGGTTCGGTCCTTGTATTTAATATCTGTCTCTGCCACATATTTTCTTTTTCTTTCAGTGTAAAGAATCCAAATTAGTTTAATCTTTTTTTAATGTTTCTGTGCATGCACAACCCTGTTTTACCTTATTTGACCCATGTTTAATTTTTGTATTCATTGTTCTAAAATGAGTTTTACTAATACACACAGATGTCATTACTTGGACATGTCCTCCATTTGTGTTTATGCAAGTGTAAGCATTTCTATGTATTTGGATTCCTCAGATTTTTTTTCTAATATTTGCCCTTTTTTTACAACAAGTTAGCACACCCCGAGTCCTCAGATACACTATGCATGAAGTATGTTTGTATAGCTGTATACACAGCACATGCAGAATGTGTCTGATCCGTGTTGTAAGTTAGTCACCTTGCCTGAAACATATCAAACCTTTACCAAAGTCTAAGCGTGCAGCTTTAGTTCTTCTCAGCTTGTGGGATAAATATTTAGTCTGCAGTATAAACACAGCGACCTTCTAGGAATGCTCTATTTGAGCGCAACATCGGTGCTTTTATGACTCTCCTGATAAAAAGAAAAGACAAAATTGTTGATAAATCCACACATGAATCTCCTTTATTCTGATAAATTAAACATTGCAAAAACAAACTGGTGCAAAGCCTCGTGTACAACATAGATACCTATCACCAGCACATATGGGCCGTACTATTACCTAAATCAGTGATTTACATGAAATGGTATGTAAATATTTAAAAGTTAAACAGGATTGGCATGTTGTGATTAGCTAAATCAGATCTTTTAAGTGAGAACTAAAAGAAAAATAGCATCCCGTGCTTTTATGAGCACTTGAAAGAAGCAGGAATTGTGTAGAGAATAGAGAAAAAGCAGATTAAGAAAGAATTTGGAAGCATTACTCCCTTCAAACATGTGTGCAACATCCATCAGTGCTTTAACGGTGTGTAAATTTTAAGTTTGTCCTGTCTGTTTTCTTATCAATATCTCAGTTGTTGGCCCTACTTAGCACTCCCACTTATCATTTTTAACTTTCTTTCTCAAGAAGATGCGGCAACTGATAAATAGCTGTCATATTTCCAAATCGCATATCTTCCACAAAGAGCTCCTCCATGTCAGCATCTGAGTATTTGTGTAATTTCATCAAATCATGTTAGATATCACTGTAATCTATGGAAGCCATGTGCACCAGTTATTTACTATAATGTCTTTATGTCAGAATTAATCAGAATGGTCTAAAAAGTTATTTATTATTATTTATACTAAGTTTTATCGGCTTGTAATCTCATTAAAATGGCTTTTTTTTCTGAATGTGTTTGTTTCCTGGCTAATTTAACTGTTATTAAAGCTGAGGAAGGTGGAGGCATGAAAAGTACATTTAACTCTATTTATTGCACTGGTTTTATGTTTGCTCTTGAGCCCAAATGAAGAATTAAGAATAAAAGTTTACCAACAATATGCTCTTCCATCAATTCCCTTTGCTTAATAAAGAGATTGGACTTTATGGGGTGTAATTGAATTAGCACATTATCTTGTAAAACAATTATGTGATGTAAATTTAAAGGATTAGCTTATTGTATTTGTAGTTAAACTGTAAAAAAAAGCTGTCAAATAAACTGAATATAATAATATTGCAGGACATTTCTATTAATAGTTTATAGCTTTATACGCTTTACTGTATCATACATTTAGATAAAAAAAAATATATAATTTGAAAAATATAATTCTCATAATGAAACTGAAATATTTGTTTTATGTACACTTAATAATTTCCCCAATTTTAAATGTAAAAATTACATTTTTTATAGTCACAGGTTATTAAATGTTCAAGATAAGACTTTAGATTTTGTGGTTTTTATTAATATATTTATAACTGTATGAAATTTAAAAGTTTTTTTTTTATAAATATTTACAACACATTTTTACAGTGCACATTCAGGACACTAAACTTTATGTTAAAGCAAATTGTAGCTGCAATGTAGCTTATTTTAGCGGGACGAACAAGAGTCAGTAAACTAACAAAACTAGCTAAATCTAATGAGTTTATTGCGCTTTATCACAATGTATAAAATGACTAAAACAGACCTGAAACATTCACAGTTTAAATCTATGTAAAGGGTAAACTAAATATTTTTATTTACACACTCATTCAAACACACAGCAGGCTCTATTGTTCCCAGGCGGTTTTTAATTTCCCAGACAGTATTGTTGTGTGGTTTAACATGAGCTTTACCAGGCAGACCTCAGTGTTTGTGTTTGGGTGGAGGTGAAGACAGATCCATCCCATCTCGTTTTCTGTATGTGGAATGCATCTGGAATCTAAGCTCGCCTCCCCTGTTAGCCTCACCCACACTCCCAGCACCTCAAGCCATAATGCAGTCCTCTAATATGAACACAGCGGCACAGAATATATTGATATTTTCTATTAATCAATATCTGTCTAATCATATAAGTGAATATCCATATTTCTGTTGACTAATTTATAATAGGAAAACATCCATAGCCACTGCTAAAATTCATTCTTTTTACAATGCTACTTTTACCTTCCCATAATTTTACAATTAATGCAGCGTTTACACCATGACTACATGTAATACAGTCAACTGGACATAAAAAAAAATGTCCTTGATCATCAGTAGAGGCTTTTTTTTTACCAACTAGCCTTTGCAGTTTATGACAGAAACTATGGTGAAATTTCTCTGCATAAGAATATGTTGATCACAACACAGTTTGTTAGCCTGCTGACTAAAGCTAAAACAAGTGGAGCTCTTATACCACAAAGCCTGCTCACAAATAGAGCAGAGAGGTATTATGTTTTTAAAAAAATGGGGGGGATACTGCTATGGAAGATGAGCATCATGGAATAAAACCTCTGCTAAGGTTGAAATTTGGTATTTAGCATTATCAAAATGGTAGCATAAATGTTAACATTTTTGTGGACAAAGTGAAATCTTGAGTGTTTATTAGGTTCCTCTCCAGATCATCACTTTTAAGTTTACTGAAGATATTCAGCATTTATATCAATTCTGATGCTAATGAAAGAGGGTGAGGAAGGAAGCATTGTAAGCTAGCAAGGTGTTGAAAGCATAACTAGATGCTACAGTACTTATCTTATGTGAGGTGGATTTGTCATAAATGGCACCACAATACAGATTTTTTTTTTAATTTATGAGCCTTTATATACCTTTTATAAACTCTATAAACGTTTGCAGTACTTGTTGCATGTGAAGAAAATGTGGGAAAAAAGTGATTATTCCCCCCACCCATGAGGACATAAGTCCATTTTTGAGTTGCAAGGATATGTGCAGCTTAGAGGCAACATTTTGCAGTGAAACCGCAGCTGTGCTGCTGAGTTACACAGAAATGTAAATGTTTCCTTTAAATAGAGACTTAAATCACTCCTATGTAAAACATTTTGCTACTGTAATCTCAGTTTAGGCATGAAGGATGTTCAAGGTGCAGTAAATGACGTGTGGCTATCATGAACATCTTAATATAGTCGAACTTCCTCATGGCTCGACCTTTCCATTGCAGGGAACTTGTGCTGACTGCGTCAGAACCTTTCAACTTATAAACTATCTCTTAATGCTTATGTTTCACAAAGATGCTTTCTTTGTTCTCACTCCTACAGCCAAGGTCAGCAGCAGTGTTTACATCACTGAGTTGTTGCTGTGGCAACAGACAGAGCCTCACGGTCATGGCGCAAGAGAAAGGCTGCTGACTTATATTCAGAAATCCATGGAAAGCTAACTTAGAAATGAGGAAAACACACTATTGCTTCAGAACCAAATATAAGAATTGTGTGTATAATATATACTTAATGATTCGATAGCTGTTGAGAGATTTTTAGCTGCGTTAACATGAGACTTGTTGCAGATTTGCTAGCATGTTTGGGATTGCTGGCCCCCACATCTGTTTTTAAATTACTTTGGTATACAGAAGATATATCTATCCAGATCCATTTATCTCACTTCCCTGAGGGAGCTATCTCAAAATTATTAAAGTTAAGTCTAAGAGTTGAAGATGGCTTCAAGGTGTCCAAGTCTCATTTGAAGCTAAACAAGCACAAATCATCACCCTTCCACCACCGTGCTCCACAACTGTCTGTGCTAATATGCTGTTTGGTTTTTCCCTAAACATGGTGTGAATTATGACCAAGCATGTACACTGAGTTATTTGTCATTCATAGTGCTCCAAAACTAAGCTGTGTTATTGAGTGACGAGGCTTTGCCAGCAAACAAGACATGTTTTTCTTATTCTGTTACGATTTTGAACAGGAAAAGTGATCAGAAGCTGATAAAGACATGTAGCTTTTAGATTTTTCTGTCATTTTAATTATAGGTGTTTCCAAAAATAGGTATTCATTTTGATATTTAGGTTTAGTGCAATTCAATGGGTAATGGAAACGGAGCTAGTGGTGCATCCCAATAAGGTAAAGGCTTTATTTTTATGTTTAACTCACAATTATACTTTTAAAAATGTATCATGTATAAAAAAAAACTAGTAGTTTTACTGAGGATATTTGCTTGTCAATGGGTGATTTCTGGCTTTACCTCAGGAGATAAGATTCAGTTACAGCCCTGCCATAAGAAGGGATTTCAAATACTCAGGACTGTCACAAGAACAAATTTTTACCATATCATGCCATAATTTGTCTTGGAAATTATTGCGATAAACGATAATATTGCATTAAACAATTCTTATTGTCATTCAGGGTGATATATGTGCTTCTATGTACAATAAAACCTGATGCATCGAGAGCTAGCAGTCTTCATTTGTGCACGTGAGAACAAAATGACCCTTCTTTCCTTGCAAATCTCCAGTTTGCCGGCTTGCTCTGGGCTGACTAGTACACTCATGGATGTGGATACCTCTCAACTGGTCTCTTTTATGATAATTAATTGACCTATTGCTTATTCTGAAAGGCCTAAGGACACTGAGGTGAACTGATCCCTGTTATGTTGGTGGATTAAGGAAGACAGAAGACGGAGAGCAGCTGAACTTGCCTTGTATTTTACATAGCTCCATACACGTTCTCGTTTCTTCTTCTCTTCCAATTACCATCTCTTGTCACAGAGCCCCCTGGTGGTGAAAATACTCCCTTACAAATTCCCGTTAAGGAGCTCTTAATCTAAATGAAGTATCTGTAAACACAACAATCCCAAACTTTCCCCATGAGTTTTGTCGTTTAGAAAC
Organism: Kiunga ballochi; assembly: GCA_037177335.1. Taxonomy (NCBI): domain Eukaryota; kingdom Metazoa; phylum Chordata; class Actinopteri; order Atheriniformes; family Pseudomugilidae; genus Kiunga; species Kiunga ballochi. The sequence continues at coordinate 10,160,299 of JBAMIG010000026.1, read as the reverse complement.
AAAAATATGTATGTGTGTAATGAGGGGTCATAAAAAAGACTTGCATGACAGTGAATACTAGTTTACGCTCGCTAGTTTACTATTTTAAGCTAGTTAAACGTGCTTGATTGTTTTTCAAATAACAAATCATTATGGAAAAATGTGTTTTTCTTATTCCAATTCCTTTTTAAGATTCCAGTACAGACACTAGCATCAGTGTCAGATCCACACTTTTACATATGTGCAGTATTTTAGCATCGCTCAGCGCCTGTGGAGAAGCCATCTGAGTTCATGTTACCCTTCCAATAGCTGACTGTCTCCACTCTCTGCAGAGTGCAAAACAGAAAGATTTATTAACTTCATGAAACCAGAAATCATGCAGAGAAATGTAAAACAAAAAGCACTTTTAAGCACACATATCAAAACACACACTGTATGACTGCAGTGAGTAATTTCGGAGCCTATTAAATCTCCATTAACACACAGCCTCCCTGCTAGCCAGAGCTAATCCAAACCAGGTGTACGTGTGTTTGTGGGTGTTTTCCCCTCATCCCACCACCGTCCACTGAATTTTTTGCCCTCTCTCTTTCTGCCTACTTTCTTTCTTTCATTCTCATCCCGTCTTTAGGTCTTTCATCTTAATATCCATGCTGCAGGTAAAGTGTCCTTTTCCCACGCTCCTAGTTAAACCTGGCAGCAATACCTCCCCTAATTAGGTCAAATTAAAGTAAGTCGTAGCACTCAGTGAGACATCACACTGACACATCTGTGTTTGTCTTATTAAGCACAATAATCTTCATTACAATCTAAAACTAAGAAAACTGATGGTGTTACCGCTTCTATAAAAGCTGCCCTATATGTAATATAATCTCATGCCAGGCATGCTTATCTTTAGCTTCTTCCAAGTTTTCATCTTTAGTGTTTTGGAGTGAGATAAAAACAGATAAGGTGTGGAAGCAGCAGATAAAGTATCTGCTTTCTGTTTAGCTGAGTAGCTAAGAAAGACGACGCAAGATGACAATGAGCTTATAAAACAGAGATATGAGGTTGGTTCGCTTGTCTGCCCACTTCTTTTGTTTAGTGCAAACAAATTATTGTTGCTGCTTCTAAAAGCCTCAACTGCACTTCTAACGTAATGATCTGTTTTTCCAAGAAAGATGCATTTGATTCCCTGTACTCAGAGATAAAATCCCTCCAGAGCTGGCTCTGGCATTAACAAGGGTCCCACAAATGCAGCAGCAACTCAAAAGCAAGTCTATTCATTATTAAGTCATCTTATAAACATATGTCTGGTGGACACTGTTCATAAGGATTGTTCATTAACTCCTCTGAAGCTAAATTGATCCTTATTTTAACCAGAACCTAACCAACTCCAACCCTATAACCCTTTTAGAAATATCCTCTTGTACATATTCAGTGTCCCCATAATTGCAAGAGTCCTCATAAGCTGGTGTACAGTCAGTTACGTCCCCAATATGAAGTAAAATAAGCACACACACACACACACACACACCTGAATGTTCTGGGAAGGTACGCTGCAGGAGGGAATATGATCTCTGCTTGGAAGTGACGCTGTTCCCTATTGAGCAGTACAAACACACATTGTTATGTTTGTGTGAGTGTGTGTGAATATGTGTGCGCTGGTGACAGTACAAACAGCTCTGCTCTATGGGAGCTGAAATCATGAGAACGTGAAGCAACTGTGTACCATAACAATACATACCCACATTTACTGGAGGATTTTATTGTTTAAATACTTTACCAGTAAGCGTATGAGTGTGTGACGTTAGTACGCTTCAGAAAAAAGGATCAAATGGTGGGGTTTGGCTCCCTGTCCGGTGCATTTTAAGCAGTTTTATTTGGCAATGCTGATGTGAAATACGCTCTGTCTGCAGCTGGTATCGGCTATTGTGATGTTTTTGGAAGATACCTCTGACATAGAGAGGCTGAGAAGACAGATGTGTACAGCTGTGACTGGCCACAATGAAGCCCACCCACACATTGTAGTGATTCATCATTTGAGTCTTAATGTTTGTGTGTGTGTAAGAGCGAGGACAGTCGAAATACCCCTGAATAGTCCCCAAAATTTCCACCTACTAGAAGGTTTAGTAGAAGCTCACTGGTGTCCTCTGCTGACTCGATAAGATATTGCATTTACTTGTCCATTCAATTACACAAATTGCCAGTATTTGACTTAAAGGTCTACAAGATATCTATTAAAACAGATTACTGTAGCTTTTGTGTACTTCTGATTTTAATCTCTGCAATTATCTGTCTGATATTTTCAGAAGTCACAACAGTTTCCCTAAACAGGAAGGAGAAAACGATTTAGCGAGTCATATTATAAATTTGCAAACAGCTTTCATTCAATCTTGTAAGTCTGATTTTTTTTTCTTTATATAATCCACTGTCAAGCTGGTTTGAAACAAATGTATTTACACTGGCTCTGAGGCAGAACTGTTTCTCGTACATTGGACTATTTCATGATCTGGTATGGTGTGGGAATGGAAAAGTTGTCTACCGGTGGGATTAGCTGATTTAAGTTGTCCAAAGCAAAATTAATGAGGGAAACGACACAAAATCCCACATAAGTTAAAGAGGATGAAAGGAGGACCAAGTCAAAGAGATAAAAAGAGAAAGAAATTACATGTTTCCAACAACTTTTGAAGGAAAATGTGAGGCTGCTAGCTAGCTAACGGATAAGCACAACATGCTAACAAGGTTGCAGAAGGAATACAGAAAATATTCTGTGCTTTGAGACGTGGCTGCAAGAACACATCCAGGACTCCTGTGTGTTTTACACACTTTTTAAACTTTATGAAAAGACTGAGACAACAAAGTTAGAAGAAAGTTAAAGGAGGAGATACTAGTGCTTTTTATCTTTTGGGCTTTTTTATGTAAAGCCATTTGAGTTGTCCTACACATGAAAGGTGCTATACAAAAAAACAAATCACAGCAAATGGAAATATCTGCATGTGGTACATCAAGGTTATTTTTCATCTACATAATTTTAATCCAAATCAAGCTTTCAAACCCAAGTTCCATATTGGGGACTGATCTGGAACGACATGATGGGGTATTCTGCCAGAAAGCATATAAACTGTAAGTACTTGTCCACTAGATAGCACACGCCACCTTGATACTGATACTGGCCCCATCAAATCTCTTTTTACTGATTTCTGATGCACTGTTTCCTAACTTTGTGCTACAAAGTGTTCCTAACAGTGTAAACTCACACTACTGTTTGTGTGAGCAGTCTTTAACACACCAGAAACCAATATGCCTCGACTCCAGGAACTGGAGTGTGAGGGTCCATTTCTCTGCTGAACTATTTTCTATTTATAGCAACTAAGCTCAGGCCATCTCCAAAACGCTTGTCTCATTTTGTTTTGCTCCTTCTGTGTTTGGCAGATTTATGGGGGTGGCAAGAGGGGTTAGAGGGGTCATTGAAAGGGCTCCAGTTTAAATCACTTTGCCTTTCAGAAAAAGTGTTGATTTGGATCCCTGAACGGCAACATTAGTTCTCACAGAGGCTGGTGAGAAAAAAGAGATGTTTAGCTTGAGACTGATTCATTAGTAAGCTGTAGCTACAGTACGTAGGTGACTCCAGAGTATTTCCTGCAATGTGACATCACTAATCCAACATCACTACTGACCCACTGACCATTATAAGAAACTTGTGTTAAATGGATGTAGCAAACTCTGTGGGTTTTTACTCAAATTGTTCTACATCAGCAAATAAAAGAAGAGTGGGATTACTAAAGTGCACTCAGATGTTTTGTATATATATATATATATATTAATATATAAATGTATAAAAATGTATACAAATTTGCTCCTGTCTCTTCTCTGTGCGCTGTCGATTAAGTAAAAGTCAGTCAAATTTTGATTCTCATCATATCTCTTGCTCTGTCACCTTCTCTCTTACCTTTGTTTCTTCAACAATGTCCTCATAGGTCTCTTTCTCTAATCAACCAGCTGTCACATGATGTCCTGGGCTAAAACACACTTCCTATACCCATGATGCTTTCATTTACACAGCTAATTTCAACACAACACAGATCCTTGAAACGAAACTGCCCAAGCACTTCAAGGTGCAGACTAAATCCTTTTTGTTGTTGGAGCACCATGTAGCACTTAACCTGCTTTATCAAACAGTTGTCATGGAGATGTTTTTGCGATTTCTCCAAGAGCCAGAGTTAGCAGTGGATGACTTGTTGTGTACGGTCCAAACACTTGTCCTATTTGGAACACAGTGCCAGGGCAATATTACCATACAAGGAAATGCAAAGACCGAATGACCAGGTTGCTGAAAAAGGTCTTGCTTGTTTCCTAGAAAAAGAAAATCCTAGAAATATCCATCACGTATGAAAAATCTTGTTTTTATAGATAACTAGCTAATGAGTGTAAAGGACTAAAAGCTGTATTAAACTAAAATGTGACTTTAAATGGCAAAGTTAACTCAAATAATCTTACATTTTTGCTGTACACTGTAAAGGGCAAGATTTGCAAGTGTGTCTATAAAAGTAAGGGTAGTGAGTGAGTAGAGGAAAAATAAAAACCAGGCGAAGCACAGAGGGCAGGAGAGGAAGCTGGGGGTCACTCAGTCAATAGCCAGCCCGGAGGCATCGGCATATAGCTCTAACCTGGAATTCCAAATAAATAATTCCCAACCACGACCCCCTCCCAGACACCAAACTGGAAAGAACTCAGTCAAACACACAAACCAGAAGGGGATGTGATCATTCTCTAAACATATGGATTATTTAAACAAGTTTTTTTTTAGTATTTGGTTTATTTTGCACATAAGTGTAGAAGAAAAAGTACATCACATGCATAGCTTTTCATTCTGAAAGCTCAGTCATCAGCCGAGCAGGAACTCTCAGTTAATCCTTACCAAACTCAGCGTGAAACCACTGTATTCATTAATAAGCAGGCATGCAAGTGGAGCCATGACACCAGGGTCAAAAGCTCAGCAGAACATACAAGTAATTAAAATGCACTGAAGGAAGATTAGAAGAGTCAATGGGATATTGCTGAAGGTACAACAGGCTGAGCACTAACTCAGTATGTGGGTAGGGTGTCTTTTTCTTCACTCAACTTTAAGTCTCACTGTCAACATTTGGATAAAAATACAGAGCTCAATATTATCAAAACATCAAAGTTGGATTTCATTCCTCTGGGCGTGTTTCTTCCTAACAGGACAAGATATGAATCATAGTATTGTTTTCATACAGCTTAATATTGTACACACAAAGTATGACAAAATAATTCTATTTTATGTTGGAGCCCTTGAAGAAAACAATGACGCTGCACTCCCTAAATTACTGAACGGACTAACTATGGATACTGACATGCATCTCATGGTTACTGGTTCCAAAAGACAGCTTACCAATCCAACAGACAGTTGTTATAATTGCTGTGATCATGCTATCACTACTACAATAGTTTTTTTGTATTAGTAAAGCCTATATACTCTGAGGTTTGCCTCGCTGGTATCTGGTTAGAATCACTGTTGCCTCCAGAAGTGCCTTCATTTTAAATGGCATAGATGCAACAAGGGCATTTAGCTCTATATTAATATGATGGCATCAGACAGTTGCTGCAGATTTGCTTATGAGAAACTCCTGTTCCATATCTCAAAGGTGCTCTGTTGGATTGAGATCTGGTGACCGAGTAGATGAACCATACCTATATTTAAGTATGGCTCAGTTTATAAATGAGCAGTAATACTTAAACCATGTTACATTACTGAACGTTAAGCTGCTGCCCCCGTGACCCGACCTCGGATAAGCAGCAGAAAATGGATGGATGTTACATTGATACTAATGGAATCAAAGTGTGCCATGACAAAATCCCACGCATCATTCTGCTGCCAGCGGCCTGAGCCGTTGCTCCAAGGCAAGCTGAATCCACACTGTTATGTTTACACCAGGACTGTTTGTGCTTCCCTAGGTACATAAAAGGGGACAGCTGTTTTAAACGTCATCACCCTCATACGTCCATGCATCTTTTATGTTGTTATATTGTTCAACCACCAGAGGGCAGTGCGGAGTCCATTTTGTCATTCAGAAACTGGTTAGTAGCAGTGATTTGTAGTTATTTAAATATAAAGTGTTCACAAACTTTCAAACACAGCAGTAAAAGCTTCAGTTTTTCTGGTTTCTTTTCTTCTTTTTTTTGGCTTTTTTTTAATTGTCACCTTCTTCCTGTTACTCTTCTCTGGTTTCATTTTGCCGATTGCATAAATTGGCCTTGACCATAACATCTGAATGTTGCAGCTGAAAAGAAAACTTTTAATTCCAAGTAATGTTTTCTTCAACCTTCCATCATCAAATTTGTTTCCACCTTGTATGAATTTTTGCTTATTTCTCTGGTATTTGCTGATGGGGGTGGCACCCATGTGTGGTCTTCTGCTCCTTTGCTGTAAAGCTCAGTTTCTTGTGTGTTCAGTTATGATAGTCAGCATACTAACATTGAAACCATTGGTGAATGACAGACTGTTATCTTATTGTATCATCTCCAGCAAGTCTGCCAATTCTATGTCTGATATCAACAAGACATTTTCATCCAGACAACTGCTGCAGACTGGATTTTTTTTTACCATTCTGCACAAAGTCTAGACATTTTTGTGCCTAAAAGGTCTCACACCAACAAAATGTCCAGTTAGAGGTGTCTTAAATCTTTTTTCTGCCATTTTGACTCTGAGTTTGAACCTAGACAAGTTGTCTTGAGCATGTCTTCATGCCTAAATGCACTGCTGCTCTTGGATTGGCTGATTAGCAAATTGAACAAGTGTCTTCTATAATGTGACAGATATAAGGTGCCGTTTTTTATTTGTTTCACATCTGCCTGTGAAAACTTGTAAAGTAGCCCCTGATAAAATTTCACAAAGCTAAAACTCAGGTGTTTTTAAAACACTAAAAGCAATAGCACCTAATAGCTACTAGCTAATAGCGTTAGCATCACTAATTTTTTTGCTTTTGTTTTTTGCTGTGGCATATGTGAGCGGATCTTATCTGGGTTTCCTCTCTGGCCCATGAAAAGTCACATTAAAGTAAACCTTAGTGT
>JBAMIG010000026.1:10134557-10151630 GCA_037177335.1 Kiunga ballochi | reverse complement strand
GACTCTTTTTCTGTATTAATGATAAGCTATCTACATGATCTGGGGATAGAACCCACTAGTCTCTAAGAAACTAAAGCTAGTTCGTTTGCTCCAAAGTGCACATAATGGTCCCATAATGCCCTATTTAACCCCAGCTAACGACTGGGTCCACATTATTGACACGTTTACAATAAAACCAGATGATGCAGCTCTTTCTTTACATTTTAATAACATACTGTGAACTGTTCATCTTGTGTCTTACTTCTTTTTTTGTTACTCCGCTATCTGAGCATTTAAATGAATAAATGATTGGCTGTCAAAATCATAAATGTTGCATATTAAGTTGCAAAGTTTAGGCTAATGAAGAAATAACAGAGTTTGAATGCTTTTAGGTGTGGAAACGATTTCTAAATGTTTATTGTTTAAGTTAAGAAAGAGCTACTTAACCCTGGATACCATCTGGGTCCTGGGCCCAGGTCATCTAGGTCATCTAGTTTGTTTAATGCTATATTCCTAAACAGACACAACTGGTTGTTCAATAATCATGACTTTATGCATTAGGCACAATTGAAGATTCGAATCTGCTGCTTTTATCCATAGTGCTGCTAAGGGTTAAACATCGGCTGCATTAAAAAAAATTAATCTATAAGAAGAAGTTTAGGTCTTTTATGGGGTAGAAAATGTAAATCTGAATTGAGTAATCAGTAGTAGTAATAACAAAGCTCAAAAAAGGGGAATGTTGAATACTACTCAGTTTTTAATTAGCATTAATAACTACAAACCCCCTTCTTGTTTGTCAGTGTCATGTGCGCAACAGGGTTCAATAAACCTAATAAGCACCATAATCAAACTACAACCCCTTGCAGACCTGCACGCATGCATGCAGATCCTCCCCCGGGAGGGAATTTACAGGAAGATTCTGCAGAGGTCATGTTAGCCAGAAAGAAATATTCTCCTGAAGCTGTTTATCTACCAAGCTGACTTTGTATTAAAAGGATAACATATATTTTTATCTAACTGTACATAATTAAATTTGAAGTAGGGGTAAAATCCTAAGCCACCAGATGTAAAAACATAAACAGACAAAAATGATGAATAACACTGAAAGCAACAGATTGGTTTTAGTCAATGAATAGTAAGTCTGTTAGTGTGATTGAAGCCATTCAATCATCAGCAGGATCATCTTCTAGAACTGTTGCTTTTGTTTGCAACCCTTTTGTTAGGAGTGTGATCTAACATATGTCACCCTAAATGGCAGGACTTGACACACTGCCATGCTTTGATAGGTTGTAAAGAAACTTTTCAGTGCGCTTGTGCATAAAATAAAGCAATAATGCTCCTAGTTTGTCACAACAGATTTTCCTTCTGTTGACTAAACCTCAGTGTGAAATGTCCTCACGAAGCACCGTTTCTTAAAAGTCCTCACTTTCCTGGGGGGAACTGTTAACAAAACAGTGCAGGGAGACGTTGATAGACGTGTCGCACTGCCCCAATAGTGCGTATCAGAGGCATCTATTGTAATCCAACTATCAGGTTAGGACAAAAATGACCTTAGTTTATTGTCCTATCCCACACATATTGGTAAAATGAGGCTACAGACTAAAACTGGGTTGTTTTTGAGTATTAGTGACACAAAACTGGCTGTGATATTAACGTTATGGATGGATTTGGGTTTGATTTGGATGGAGACTCTGCACATGGTGCGTAAACATACATAGCGAGGAGACATTTGTGTCCTGCCAGGGAATATTGGCAGGACACAGAGAAGGATCTTCATTATGATCTGAGCTTTAAAATCATGTTGACCCAAACAGCAATGGATTCCCTGAGCATAATCAACTGAACATCTCTTCCTCACTCAAATCTTTAGCTCTTTATCTATTAGAGCAGAAAAAGGACCACAAAGGAGTCTAAATATTTCAATTGTTAATGAAAGAAATCCTCTGATTCATGAGGATGAAGTACCAGTTTCTATACTGGGGCTCAGCCTTGAACATCCCCGTCCCAGTTTAATTCGTGAGCGTGTCTGTATTCTACCCTGCAAGTCTTTTTTTAAGAAATTAGGTGTGACACTGTTGACCTTATGGTCTGTTATACAACCCAATTATGTCACCTCATTCGTCAGCTCAGTACAATAAATGAGCTTTAAATCCTGCACGGACATTGATGGTCGACACGGGAGTTATTTAAACCCGATTTGGGATCCAACCTTGACATCTTAGCGCAGTTCTACAACCCACAAACCCAAGCCAAGAAACTCAACCTCTATTTCATCACATTGTCGATGTTTTGCGGCAGAGAGGGAGCATTTGCAACAGCACGGTGTAAAGCCTTGATCTAATCACTTCGTCAGTGATGGGAGGAAAAAAAAAAACCTTTAAACCAATAGAATTTACATCTCCAGATGTGTGAGGCTTTTTGAAAACTGGCTGAACTACCCCAAAGCCGTGCAATCCTTTCTTCCAAGTGTATTTTTGCAACACGCATTCCACAGATGTCAACCATGAAGGTCTTGTTCCTCCAACGCAGCCTCATCATTTTAAGGGAACATAGGGAGGAAATAAGGGAGGAAAGGAAAAATAGATGGCAGTTAGGTTCACAAGTTCAAGCATTTCTGTTTCTTGGGGTATGTCAGCGTATCAGCTGCTCGCAAAGGGGTTTTTTCTGTTTCGGTTTACAGTTTCATCTTAGTCGATGGTTTAATTTACATGATCCACAATCGCGCAGGTTTGATTAATGACACTGCTTACTAATCATGACATAGGGTGTTTTTCTTGGAAGCGTTCCTGGAAAATGTGGTTTTGATTATGTATCCGAGCCGAGCTGCCATGAATGTTTTTGTACTCCAAACGTCTTTGGTTGACTATTTGTTTTAGGATTATGGACAGCATGATCTTCCTACAGTTTTAGTTGCCAGTTTGCACCAGTAAGGTAAAAGAAAAGGAAGGCGAGATCTCATTTCTGTTCCTGTATAAATCCGCTCATCTTAGATGTGTTGTTATTATTATAAACATTTCAATGTGGACTACTTTCAGGGGGGAATACCGCTGCTGGTTTCTGGCACACAGCCATGGAAACCGGTCAACGCTCTAGTTTGTATGGTTCACAGCATAAGCAATGGCAAACATGTGCCGCAGTTCATGCTACGCTTCAGAACACATGCAGCAAAAAGCTTTAATTAGATGTTTTACATACCTTTATGGGGGTTTGAATGATTTTGTAGCAATAAACTGTGTCTCATTGATGTTGCCTGGTGATAATTAATCTGAGTTTAACCATTTTTTTTAATGTTACCATTAAATGAAGTCCTGCCATCATCCTTCCTGTTAAAGAAATTCTGTCATTTGTCTAAAAATACCTCTAAAAAAGGAAATTCTGCAACATAACAAAACATATTTTCTTGCAATATGTGAATTTTCTGTATTGTTTTATTACATCAATCACAATAATTTCTTTGTGAAGTTTTTATTTTAAAATATATATATATATAATAATGAAATACAATTAAGTTTAGCTCCAAAATTAATTAATATGTGATTTTTTTCTGCCCTTTAATAATACTAAGTGATGTATTTATTATACATCATTGGAAAGCCTGATTGGTCAACAACAAGGCATCGTTTGTAAGATATTACTTGTAATGAATTAAAACGAGCCCTTCATTCATCCTGAGTTGAAATGTTTTATTGGATTAGGATCTGAACTAATGGCGCTCATTCCTGCATCCTAACTCCTAAATTGTGGAGGTATTCTGGGATGACCCTGGTTCTGCGGGGGAGAGCGTTGCCAACAAAAGTGGTACCACCAGGAGAATATTACAGAGGATTTGCAACATTTCCAGGTGAAGCATCACCCGCCTACCCACCCAACATTTAGCTGTTTCTTATTCCACAGACACAAACTTTACCTCATCGTTAAAGTGACTAACTACATAATACTCGACCCGCTGGCCTGATTTAAAGGAGAGAAATCATTCTTCAAACATGAATGTTTTTGCTTTTTGCACTAACTTTGGTTTTCACTAGAGAAAGGTTGCGTATGAAGGAGGATGGGTCAACAAGTGGTTAAAACCTTGAATGATTGGAAGCTGGAAGCTGAGGGTTTTTTTGTGATGCTTCAGTTTTTAAATATAGATGTTGAAGCAGAGGGATATTTTACTAAAGTTACCTGAGTCGTTTTTTTTTTAGTCATTTTCTGTTTTTAGCAAAACAAAAGTCGGAATAAAGAAGCTTCAAAATACTGGGAAAATAGTGTTTATGCCGACATATTTAACTTCTAAACCCCATTGTCGATGTGTTTGGCTTGTTTTTAGAGGTACAATTTCATGAGTTAGAATATTTTTTAATACTATGTAAATGTACTATATTTAAAATGGAGACGTGTACTATCATGCTTCGAGCACGAAGCACCTTTGTGTACGTTCAGCTACGGTGCATAAAAGTAGATCAGCATGGAAGCAAAAAGAGAATTTTAATCATGACAACGGCCACATGCATCTATATTTAAAGGAGACATATGCAGTTTAAATAATTCCTTAATTTTATTTATTGTCTGTATAAAGTAGAAGCTCAATGCTTTGGTCTGAATTCCTGCTTATTCTCGCTCCACACACACCTTATAACCCTGTTCTGAGAAACGTCTTCAGAGTGACTCGTATTGGTGCCGTCTCTTTAAATATGAATGTGGCATGTTAAGCCCCGCCCCCCCTACAAGTTACATGAAGTTCAACTCTACCCTGTTCCGCCATGTTTGTAGCTTGATAGCAGTGTTACGCTAATCTACCAGCAGAGAAACATGTTATTGGTAAGTTTACTGTAAATATTAACGTATCAGATTCGCTAATTTGATTACCTGGAAGTCTATGACCTTATTTGGCAGACCCACAGCAAATACTGTGATGTAATAGATTTAAAAAAAAACGTAATAGAGAAAATTACACAGGCTGAAAAATATGACCAAAAAGAATATAAAGATATATGTACAGCATCAGGAGGGAATAAATTGAAGTTTTCTGCTATCTTAAACACTTAAAAGTGCACAAAAACATGGATTTAAGGGCTAGAAAAAGGGATATTGCATGATATGTCCCCTTTAATGTGTTTTCAGAAGAAGATCAAGGGATTAGCTACAGGGACACAATGATAAACACTGAAACTATGTCCAGTGATTCCAGATGGTTTTTGAACATCTCATTAAACATGTGAAAAAGTGTTTCCAACAACCCAAAAATCTGAAGCAGGAATGGATAAATTTCTACAGGAATCCTTTCAAGTTGTCATGAATGTTTAGTTTAACAGAAAATTACTTTAAATTCAACCATTTATTCAAGTTGAATCACTTTTTAAAGATACAAACAAACCTTTTCAACCCTTTTACAGTAAATATTATTGCCAAACTTCAATACATTACTGAAATCCCCCCTCTTCTTTTACTGTATGTGAGCAGCTAGTTGGTCATGTTTATAGTGGCTGCATTCAAGCATCAGAAAGCATTCACCCGAAAAGACCCAAAATCATGTTATCAAGCCGTAAGAGAAACATTTTAAAGTCTCTTTATTGAATGATTTTCATCTCATAGTTTCTCCACTAAAAGCAAAAAGCTGAGCGGCTCTAAAAATAGGAGCATAATGTTAACATTCTGGCACTGCGTAAACAACTGGGATTAAACTGGCTGACAACTGTTTCCCTGCTGAGTTTGCGTATCTGAGTGAAGTATTGTGAGGACGTCAGAAGCACAGCGTAGGTCCAGTTTATCTGTCCGGGACTTCGGTTTTAAATGCCTGCATGTAAAAAAAAAACTTGTTTTTATTCTATTTTGTGAAAGCAGGCATTGAGACAATGTCCAGATTTACAACCAATCCCTTCATAAAAGCAAAATCCCCTTCTCAGTAACATCACAGGGGGCTTTTTCTGACAATTCCTCAAATTATGGGTCTTTCAACATCAACAACCAGGCCGCCATTAAACACTCGTGGGGTTGCATTATGTGTAAACAGCTTATTCTATTTTGCCTTTCTACCTATCTATGCCTCCATCCTTAAAAAAGCATAACAGGGCATCAGTTTGAGCGAGTTGCGCCCCCCTACCCCCCCACACACACATATAAACAGTCAGTGGTGCACATGCAAACAATTTACAATACAATTTCAGTGAATGTTTGGATCATGGAGCAAGCACTTGCATGTGTAAGACCCATCTATTCTGCTATTTCCATCATTTTCTTTGTAAACTCTTCATTTAAAAATGTGTATTAAATATGTGTAAATCTCACATAAAAATGCTTAGAATATCATGAATCACATAGAATTAGATATTAGATTTTAAGCTCCCCCAAACTTTACATTAGCTATAAACAAAAAATGTTGAACTAACAAAATGGATTTTTTTTGGATGATTTAGGGGGAAAAATGCATTTTGTGACACATGAATATAAAAAGAAATGCACGAGGAAGGAATGACTTCGAGGTATTTTGTGTAACTGTAATGAAAGAAGACGTAATATGTAATAGAGAAAATTAAACAGAGTGAAAAATATGAGCACAAAGAATATAAAGATATATGCGCAGCATCAGGAGGGAATAAATTGACAATTTTTGCATTCCTAAACACAAAAATGAGTATTTTAGGGCTAAAAAAATGGATTTTGCATGATATATCCCCTTTAAACCAACGCATTATTCCTGACAGATGTGCATACGGGTAAGAAATAACAACATAGTTGTTTCTGAGACATCAAGCTAACAGTTTTCTGTCTTTTTGGAGTTCATTTATGTTTTTCTTTTTGGCTCCTTTCCGTCGTTTTTCATCCAGTCTATCTCACTGAATCCAATTTAACGTGTTTTAGTGGGACCAACACCCTAAAAACCATCTTAGTACTGGAAATAAACTCAATAACCTAAAGTTACACTGGATAAATGTATTTATGAGTTCACCTCCCAGCTAGATGATACTGTACAGCTAAACTAAGGGCTGACGTGCTCTATGCAGGGATATTTCTTTTCCCTCTCAGATGACAAATACTCAAGGAAACCCAGTAAGGGGTCACTTGTCGTTGGTGGTTCTGGAAATCAGTTTGGACGTAGCTTAGTCTTTGGCTTTTTAATTCTCACCTGACTGTGTAAGACATGCCCCAAGCACTCCGGCCACATTTTTGGCTCTGTATTTTTACAACCGCTCTGAGGTGCAATAACTTCACGGTCCAGCTCGTGCTAATGACTCCACGGCGATGGCCTCATGCTAGACTCAGCAGGCCTTATCTGGGGGGGAGGAACTGCATGGAAAATAGTTAAAGCTGTGGGAAACTGCTTGGAGAGAGAGAGAGCTTTAGAGATCTCGGGTCCAAGAAAAGAAAACATGGTGGTGTTCCTGTGTGTGTAAAGAAGGAGAGGCACCGCTGCAAGAAAAGGGAAATGGAGAATGAAGCTGGAGCTGTTCTTTCTAATGGGAAATGATGGGAGAGCTGTTCAGGGGCTGTGTGGTTTTGACCCTTTGACCGCTCCCAGTCGTGAGAACTGACTCCACAGCCATGTGTCCTTAAAACGCTCGGACCAGCACACACACTGACATCCTCACACTTGCCCCCAAGAATAATAAAAAATCAAGCAGAGGCAGATTAAGTCCTCAAAAGAAGCTGGAAAATGATCATACCTTTGCACCATGTGGACTCATGCCAAGTATGCAACCTATGATGCACCCCCTTCATCCTTGCCCATTTAGAAATAAGTCTTCTAAGTATGTTTAGGTTGGGATTTCATACCAGCCTGCTCCTTTTTACTCTGACGTTTCTATGAAGGAAAGTCAGTGATGGCATCATAGGGGGGTAACTCTGTGCTTCACTGCACCTTTTGTTGGAATTATTTAATCCTTAAAAGCTCTTAGATTTTCTTTTGTTTAAGAAGTTAAAGCCTGCATCTCCATGCAAACTTCATTAAAAATGCGTCACACAGGAAGTTAATGGGGAACTTATTACAGAAAGCTCTCATGTAGAGATTAAATTTATAAGAATTTACCTCTGATTTCCAAACAACGTAAGCGTGAGGGCAAGTTGGCTGCGCTTTCTTCTGCAGCCATCTCCGCGGAGAGAAGAGCGCGCCGGTGCTTCCGGACGCCGCTCCTCTCACCATAAACGGTAAATCCCCGGCGGTATTCCTTTTAGCGCGTTTCACTATATCATAGTCAAAGTGGAAGTTGGAGGATGGAGACACATCCAAGGGTATGGAGGGAGTGGATACAGAAGGCGTAATGGGTTCCTTAAGGGTCGGGATCTTGGTGCGTAAAGCCGGTTTCAAAGCTACGTGCTCCGGCGACGCACCTGCGTGTCCCGCTGCTAAAAACGGTGCGCCGCTCGCTCCATCCGTCCCGGTGCCGCAGTGTCTGATGATAGCTGGGTCCAAGCTGCGGGTCTGGCGCAGCCGCCGTTTGGCGATGGCTTTGGAGGCAGGAGATGAGCAGGAGAAAACGCTGTTGAGAAGTCCCTGCGCGGCTGACATGTCTCCTTAGTTTTGGATCCGCTCAAAACTTTCGGAATCTCCCCCAACAAAGAAAAACACTTGAGTTTAAGGACGCCCCATGAAAAAGGAAAAGAATCCTTTAAGTGTGATTTAATGCTGGACACGCTGAGTGAAGTGGAAACGGATCACGTCCTCCTAGTCCTGTCTGTGCGTCTGCATCTTGATCTGGCCCATACTGGTGGACAAAGATTGTGTGGGCGCGTTCATGTGCACGTTCGTGTTTTAAAGGGGTGGGGGTTTGGAAAACTATTTTTGAGTTTATATGATGAAAACTTGTCTTAGATGCCGTTTTTCCAAGTTTAAGGTGGCAAGAAATGTTCACGCATGCGTTTCATAAAGAGGACCCAACAGTGGCGGAGCGATCATTTTGTACATGGGGTGGCCAGGCCATGGTAGGGGATAAACAAACATTCAAATAAAAATAATGTACATATGTGTGTGTGTATATGTGTGTGTGTATATATATATACTCACAAACTGCAATCATATTAAAGAGACAAAAAACACGTTTAATAATCTGGATCATTAAGTGACAATATTTGTGCTACAAGCTCAAAGAGAACTGAAAGCACATGAATATGTTGGGGCACAGTATTGGGCTTAGGCCTCTCCCCATACTGTTCATTATCTGCTGATGGAGACTAATTTTTGTGTCTGAATACGATGATTTGTGTTGTTAGCTTTATTAGAAGCTGCTAATATCTTGGATGGATCTGGTCTTGACTAAATTTGAGTTCTTCCTCTTCACAAAAAGTAACAAAAAATATATTTTTCTTTCCATTCCACATCTTCTTATACAAAAAAAGGCTGGTTAAAGGGTGTATTTTTTATCATTTTCAAACTTTAAAATAAACTTGTTGCCTTGCTAGCCTGTTTTAGTGTCACTAATCACGCAGCTCAAGTTTAGCTAGCAGTAAGAAACTTTAACACTCAGGATCTGAAACATACTAAAATGATATTTTAATGAAAAGAATAATTGATAAACAGTACTGTACAAAATAATTTAAAAGCATAGTTGCATTTTATTTTTCAGAGACGCTTGTATTTTTCTAAGAGGCTGCTGATGCACTTGAGCTTTGCACTTGCTAAACATTCTTTAAAGCTAATTTTTCAGCTCTAATGAGAACACCGAGTTAATTTGTGGTCCTCAAACACACAGAAGATTTCTCAAAACTAATCTAATGCTGCCGTGTGAATAAATTAGCACCGCTTCTAGCTTCATGCTAACATCAGGACCTATCGGAACGATATATTTCTGAGATGTGGAGCCATTTGTAATATTTTTGAGGACGATTAATTAGGTAAATGCTTTAAAACGGACAAGTGTGGGGACACTGACGATACATGCCTTTCTGGAAAATACTTCTTTATTCGTCCTCCAGTGATCAGTCCATTTCACTGAGGTAGCACTCAGAGGTCAGTGACACCCATCTGATTTATACTTGGTCCTAAAATCTTCCAAAGAAAGTGCCATACAGAGTTTTTGATGCTGACCAGACCTTCCTTTTAATATGTAAATTCTTGATTTATTGCCTGTATAAAGTAGAACTGCAATGCTTTGGTCTGAATTCCTGCTTATTCTCGCTCCACACACCTTATAATCCTGTTCTGAGGTGCGTCTTCAGAGCGACTTGTTTTGGTGCTGTCTCTTTAAATGTGAATGAAGCATGTTAAGCCCCGCCCCCACCAGGTCACAGGAAGTTCCACTCTATCTTGTTCCGCCATGTTTGTAGCTTGATAGCAGCAATATGCTAATCTCCCGGCAGTACAACATTTTTACAGTTATGTTTACTATAAACATCATTGTATCAGATTCACCACACTGATTACTTGGAAGTCCACGACCTTATTTGGCAGACCCACATCAAATATTGTGATGAAATAGATAAAAAAAAACGTAATAAAGAAAATTAAACAGACTTAAAGATATGACTTCAAAGAATATAAAAGTAAATGCGCAGCATCAGTAGGGAATAAATTTATATTTTCTGCATTCCTAAACACTTCAAAATAGCAGAAATGTATGTATAGAAGGACTAAAGTGGATTTTGCATGATATATTCCCTTTAACTGGAAATTAATTGCATTCTGGTCAAATCTGAACTTAATTGTACTCCAACTAATAGGAGAAATGCTTTGCAAAATTGCTAACTTTGTCGGATAAGCGCACATTTGATCACACTAGGGTTCTACTTAAGCTTACTCTAAAGTGGTTTACACCAAAAAGAAACTTTTATTCCATCATTTTTTAAAAAGCTCTTTAATTTCCCGTGTCTTTAGCTCAAGGGCCACCAAATAAAATACTCTTCTTCCATAAAGTACTTTGGATTTCTGCAGCCAATAACATTTTTACAGGGCTTTTTTAGCCAAGGGCTGTTGTAATAATCAGACTGGCAGTAGGTCATACACCGAGACAGGAATGATTTAGCCATGGATGAAAATAGTAATATTAATCCTCCTTTCCCATTAATCCACCTGTCTTGTCAGCGACCAGGCTATCAGTGCTGCACGCTGTGTGCTATTATTAGCCAAACAATAAGGGAGCTGTAGGATTAATAGCTCTTACTTTTCTTCATACACCTGTCTGCGAGGCAGTGTGCCATGTATTAGTTTACAGAGATGCTCTGGAGTCCAGTGGTTTGACTGGAGAGAGAGTTTGTGTGGGCGAGAGAAGCCCAGGGATGGTAGACAAAGCAGATGCATGTGTGGCCCTGTGTGTGAAAGTATGGGAAAAATGAAAAGAGACAGCAGGAGTCCAGAGAGGAGGGTGCCGACCAGCTGATAAAGCAGTTTATGAAGCCGCGCTCATAGACAAACAACACAGCATGACACGACACTGATAACGCCTGAGATAGATTTGACCCTTCTAAAAACAGTCTGAGAGGCGAGACTAGGAGGAGGGAGGAATACAGAAGCCACAACATAAGTAAACATTGTACTTGAGGAATTATTGTCCTTTTAACTTTGTAATCTGGGAGGGAAAGCCAAAAACAACAGTGTTTTGTGCAACCTTGAAGATATAACACCGAAATAGTCGCGTTTTAAAAGAATTATTAGGAAAATATTACATGCAGAAGTCATTTGATATGACTGTCGCAGCATATAAGATCCATTCAGGGTCAGATGGAAGGTGAGTAAATTAGCTGAGCTACACTTCATGTTCAGGGTTATATACACACGGCCCGTATTTGGTATACAATAGTGGAGCAGCAGCAATGCCTTAAAGCACTTTAAGCAAAATGAGTCCAGATTCCGCTTCAGCTGGAGAGATGTGGTTTCCTGCTGGGAGTCAGTGTGCATTTCATTGTTTGAGCCTGTCAGGCAGATGCAGGCCGAAACAAAAAGGTTGCAGGGCCAACAACAAAAGAATCAAAATCGCTTGAAGGTCCACACCTGGACTGGTAAACAACACACACAAGCGGCTGTCTATTTTTGTCCCTGAAGATCATTAGGTCCTGCTTCAAGAGATTAAATTCACGAGATTAAATTCTGAGATCATGGAAAAATGTCCACACAATGCTTTACATTTATATGGGGTAAACTCCTCTGACTGACTGAATTCATACGCTGCTACAGTCACCATATTTTGGATCATTGAGACATGTTGACGTTCCCATAGTTGTGAGAGCAAAGGCTGACATGTTTTTGGCCTCTGATAACAGTATGCATTATCCTCAGGTTATTTAATGAGCAGATATTGGCTTAAAAATGCCAACGTTTACAGTTTAAGCTGTTTGCATTTACTTGTCATTGTAAGAGAGATCCAGAGATAAACACAGATGACTTTCCCTTAAATGAGAGGGTAAATTACATAATAAAAATCAGTTAATAAAAGCAAAAACAAAAAAAAGTAAATGAGCAATGTGGTTCATTTGAGCAAAATGTGTCATTAGTGTAAAGTGATGTATATGATCGAGTTTATTTTTGGGGTTGATTGAAAACTAATTAAACAAAACGAGCTAAATAATGAAGAAAGTTAAATATTAAAGTTTCTATGTTGACTCCATATGCTTATCCTGGCATCTGTTGACCGGTGTTTGAAATTGCAATGCTATTACGGTATCCGTGAAAGGTCATTTCTATTTACCTGATTGCGTTTTTCATGTTGCCTTCAATTTTATGTGAAAAAGTAGAAACATATTACTTCATAAAGCCAAATTTACGTACTAAATTTATCAACGAATTAATTTTTTTATCACAAATAGATCTATTTATTATCAAACCAAATGTTTCCGTTTATTTCGCCTTATATCTGCTCCACAACGAGAAGGTGATTACCGCAACCCAGAAATTCGAGCAGTAAGTGAAGGCACCAATAGAGGGCTTTGCCTTTATCCATTCCCGCAACAGCGCCATCTTTTTATCGTATGTTTTGGTAGGAGGCACCCTCGCGGGAAAGGAAAGGGTTAAGGAGATTTTAGGGTTCAGATCGATGCTTCCTCTCCCACGGGTCGTCATGAACAAATGAATTCGCGAGGAATTAAATATCAGTTTCACAAAGGAGAACGAGTCCTGTGCTTTGAACCAGACCCTACTAAGGCTAAAGTGTTGTATGACGCTAAGGTAACGTCTTGAGCGAGCAAATGCAACTCTTCGGTGCTGTGACTTTTTTCAAAAGAGTCATTAATAATGGAAAATATGCGGTTGGTTCAATGTTATATGGTATCCTGGAAGGCCATTTGCCCTCAGAGAACAAGAGTGAGAGAAATGTTAGTCAGAAAAACAACGCTAGCTGGTTTTTAAGATTGCTGCGTTGTTTTCCGGGTACGTTCGTTTACATGTTTACGGCCCCATTCTTAAAAAGTTATTATAACTCTGATATGTTAAGAATGACACATTATCTACATCCAAAGCAACATTTCTTTTACATTTAAACACAAAACCTTGCCTAAAACATTTAATTTTACCGACTAATAGAAATCCTGTTTTTTTTGGGTACTCAATTTGACGTCATCACCAACACCGTTAAGCTAAACAAACATACCCAAAATTAAACACCGCCAACGTGAACGCCGTCATCTGTTACGGCTAATGCATAGCCTTTGTTTGCTAGCTGTGGAGACAATAAATATTTTTTTATAGAAATAACTTAAATCCTACTTTAGAAAAGAAGTACGTTTATAGCAGGTTCTGCAAGACGAGTAGCTAGAATGATAACGCTGAAACAAAGATGTGGTGAAGAAATCAACACAATTAGCGTGTTTTTAGCTAATCTGAGCTAGCTAATGCTCCGAAAAATGCATGTTTTGAAGGTTGCAATATTTTGTAGCTGATATGTAAAAGGATTTTACTTTCTCGTTTTATATATGTGTGTGTGTGTTTCAACCAGGAGCTATAATTTATCTAGATATTACCCCTTTGAATAGTCGATAATGTAGCAGCGTTTGCACTATGCTAGCTAATCATCATTTAGCTTTTATTAACTGACAGTTTGTCAGGGTAAAATCTAAGTTTAAGAAAAACTTGTTTACTGCATCTGAAAGAAAAGGTAAAGACTTTTGAATTAACTAAAATTATATGTAGACGTGTGTTTGCAATCAAGTTAGTTTTAAATATTTTGACATTTAGCATTTGTACATTTATGACAGTCAGTTAATGTACTTATGCTGTTTTTTGTGTTCATTGTGAATTAAGCTGTCATTTTGCACCATCATCAAACTGCATTGAAAGTGATTTGCAAAACCGTAGAAAGATTTGAATTTCCAGTCCTTCCCACTGAATATGGTCCCTATTGTGTTGACATTGCAGGTCCTCGATGTCCTGATAGGTACAGATGAACATGGAAGACGAATCCCAAAGTACCTGATTCACTTCAATGGTTGGAGCAGAAGGTAAAACTAATTTTGTATTGGTTTAGTGTTAATCAAAGCAAACAATATGAGGACATTACTGCCACAGTTTTACCTTGTGTTTAGATTGCTTTGATTTCAATGCAAAATGCTCTTATTAATGTTATTAAGTGGTCGTAACATCTTTTAAATGAGAATAATGATCTATTTATCACATTCCAAGTAAAACACATTGTATCTGCACAGACTTTACGTAGATAATGTTTGTTTATATATAGTATATTAATAATTATTCAGAAGGTTTGCAGACCCGTGTAAGCTTTGTGTGTGTTTTGTATAGCTGGGATCGCTGGGCTGCAGAGGATCATGTCCTAAGGGACTCGGAGGAAAACCGTAAACTGCAACGTAAACTGGCTCGTAAAGCTCTTGGGCGCATGTAAGTTTGCTTTTTTAATTCATCACCGTCCAGACTGTACCCTTCTATGGAGTCAGATTTGTGTCAGAATTTCCAAACAAAACCTTTTAAAACTCAAGCAAAATAAATGCTTTCAAAACCAAACTTATCATTCATCGCGAAACTTATTGGGGTTTTATTTTGTTAAATTGATTAGTTTTGTTTGCAGTTTCCTCTTCTGTCTCTTTAAATTGCACTTCACAGTTTTTAGTTTTGATTCTTGATTGTTTCACCCGAACCTTTTGTGGGCGTGCTCTTCTGAAGGGCGAGGAGAGCACCGGACTTAAACCAGCTAAGCGCTGGTTGTAGAACAAGCACTGAACCAGCTTGGTCAAAAAACACCAGCAAAAGTTACCTTAATTTTTGAGGAAGTAAAATAAAACGTTAAAGCTTCTGTAAAAAACATTTGCTGGAGTCTGCCGTCTACATCCACATGTGATCGGACTCACTTAGACTATTAATGAGGGATTTAAACAATATCTTGGATACAACTGTCACTCAAAAACTCACCAGCCAATCAGAATGCGCCCCTAAGAAGAGCCCGCCCACAATAGGTTTGGCTTAGAACTGAAAGCTGTGAAGCTTCATAGAGGGAACAGCAATCAAAGATGATTTATTTAGCTTTATTTTTGGCACAGCTGACACAGATCGTCGGTGCTTTGTGTTTCCTTCTCCGGCAACAGGAAGAGAAAAGGATGGACGAAGAGGCGACGTCGTCACTCTGGTACTAAATCCTCTCTGAAGACTCTCCCTAAGGAGGACGACAGCGATGACGCGTGTGAGACATCTCGTATGTTCTGTTCGCCTCCACCCTCCGGCGGTCAAACTGAGCCTCGGTGTCGTTTCTTTTAGGCTTGATTTCCACTTCAGAGAGCAGCGACGGAGACGACTCTGACCCCGAATCTTCAAATAGCGGGGACAGCACCTTCTCTGAGGATATCAGCAAGATGGTGGGCTCACATCTCCACTTGATGTCCAGTTCAGCCGCACGCTTTGTCACTTCTAAGTTTTTCCTTTTAGAGGGTTGAGCCAGAGCTTAGTGTGAAGAGGGAGAGTGAGGAGAAGCTTGTTCACGTGGACATCAACATCCCCGACGTTCTGAAGAAGAAACTGGAAGATGACTGCTTTTACATCAACAAGAGAAAGAAGGTACAACGTAACGGCTCGATTCAGGTTGAATCCAGATCAAAGAGACGCATCACGTTACTCCTTTCTTCCTCCTCAGCTCGTCATGGTTCCCTGTCAGACTAACGTGGTGCACATCCTGGAGTCGTACGTCAAGCATTTTGCCATCAACAAAGCCTTTATGGCGAACGAGAGGTACAGGCGGCAGCAGAGCACCACGCAGAGCAGCAGTCCTCAGCCAGTTCCCCCAGAGAAGAGGTTTGCTTTGCTTCCTAATGGTTCCAGTAAGAATTACACCAAGGTGCTGTTTTCCTTAGTCTGAGCACAGCAGGATAAAATGCTCGGCTCTAATGTCGGGATATGAATCCTCCCCCTACTTTGTGTGGAACACTTTTTATCTTTCTCGTTTTCAGCGAGGAGCTCTGTAAGGAAATGGTTGATGGCCTGAGGATCACTTTTGACTTCACCTTACCCATGATCCTCCTCTACCCGTGTGAGCAAGCTCAGTTCAAAAAGGTCAGCTCCTCCAGGCTTTTCCTGGCCGTGAACGAAGGCTCGCCGTGCTCCAGCAGGTATGTGCTTCCCGATAGAAGCCGCCGTGTGATTGGCTGCATCCAGTGAACTGTCCTTTGTGTTTGTCGCAGCGCTCAACGAGAACGCAGCCCGAGCCCACCCGTGCACAACCCCCCCACTCCTCAGTCCACAGACAGCCAGCCGGCACTGAGCGACACATCTGCCACCACGCCCACCGCCGCAGCCCCGACCCCGAAGCGCCGGCGCCACCCGGATATGGACTGCATCTCATACCAGTCCCAGTCACTCAGACGCTCCACCAGGAACACATCTGGGGGGGACCGTCCTGCTGAGGGAAGCAGCGGAGGTAATCAGGTTCTCTTTAACCCGTTTTCTGTTAGTTGGAAGTGTTTTCATTATATCTGCTGAAAGTTTCAGTTATCAAGAGAAATAAAAGTTTAAGGAAGATGAAACAATCAGGGTGAGCAGGATTATATATAAAATGTTCATCCAAACGTTGTTAACCACTTTCCAGGAAATTTTACCATTAATTATGGTTATTATTAATTTATTGTCTGTATAAAGTAGAACCACAATGATTTAGTCTGAATTCCTGCTTATTCTCGGTCCACACACACCTTATAACCCTGTTCTGAGGTGTGTGTTCTCGCTCCACACACACCTTATAACCCTGTTCTGAGGTG
>JBAMIG010000026.1:10090139-10103041 GCA_037177335.1 Kiunga ballochi | reverse complement strand
TCTCAGTTTCCTCTCTCGCTCTGACTTACAAAGTCGCTCACAGTCAAATGTTGACCTTGGACTATATTGTTATTCATTAGTGGACAAAGACGTGTCGACTGCTTTCTCTTATCTGTACGGGACACAAAGCAGAAGCGAGGTGCCAGTAGCTCTCCTATCTGTCCTCCCTGTAATAACCACTGCTGTTTTAAATCAGCCGAGTGTCGAGATCAGACAGCAGCCATAAGAGATAAAAGGGAAGGTTCTCATGTCTTTTCTGTCAGGTGTTGAACGAGTTCATGGGCCAGACTATAAAGACTGTTTTCATTTTCTAGCCATCTTGTCTCTGCCCTTTCGGTTCACCAAGGCTCCACATCATTTGACGTAATAGTCCACATGTGCTTTACTCTGTGGTTATGTTTTCTTTGCGTAAGCTGCAGATCGTCAGACAATTATAAATAATAAACCTTTAACGAGAAAAAACTGTACGGTAAAAAAACAAGATATAGTCTTTGTAGTAAGGTCGATGTCTTCTTTGGTCGGGTTATTGTGCCAAAACGACTAATGACACAAGCTCATAAGACTCTGAGCATGGAAGTGTTAAAGGACACACAGCTTCACCGTACACCGTCTGTAATAAATACATCTTCATTCAGAATCTTCTTGATCCAAGTGTAGTCAACATTTATTACTTTTACATTTGAGTAAGTTCACATCAGTTAAACAGTGTAATATCATACCATTACAGCTACAAACCCCTTAAGGCCAAACATCTAATGACCCAGTAACATCTACACACACAGCTACCTTCAAAGGTAATAACGCACCTCATAACAGGAACAAGGTGAACTACAGTCAAATAGCTCCTACAAGAAGCATCACGAGAGTATTGCGGAAGTTTCGCAGTGGCGTCTCTAAAGTATCGCAAAAGCACGTCACTAAAATTGCAACGGTCCCGCAGCATTCCTGTAAGAATTACTTTGTTATACTTCGCTTTGCCACTTGAAAGCTTTGTAGATCTAGAGCAGAACAGGTCGGCAAAACAGGAAGTCATTCAAGGAAAGGCAAAGTAGATTTGGTGGATTGTTGAAATATAAACACAAGTGCAGACTTTAGGTCGTGAAATGGCAACATTACGTCATAATTGGGCTTCACTGGCACCAAGCCATTAAGGGAGAGATGGTCTTACTTGAATTGACACCATGGACGATGAAACGTTTGTTTGTGGTGGGAAGTCACCTTTTTGTATTACACACCACATCCCTTTGATAAAGCTGTGACAATAAAGCATGTGAGAAATTAGTTTAATTTGCCAATGTGTGTATGTTATCATTAAATACCCTAAAATCTTCATCTGATGTCGCAATGTGATTGAGTGAACTGTAGAATCTAGCAATGGTAGAGACGCTTTGGGGAACCAAGGAGCGAAGGTGCATTCACAGTCCGAGTTTGAAAAAAGTCAGAAAGTCTGGTTTGTTTACGGAAACTTTGATAAGCCAACAATGTACCTCTTGGTCTGCTCTTAGCATTTTTTTTATAAACTAGCATATTAAATACCCAAATCAAGTAAGCTAATGACACGTTTATGTGTAGAAGGTCTTGCATACCCTCCCTACACCCCAGCTACAATGGAAAGACATATTTAATGAGCCATGTTTTTCATTTATGGTCTGTTTATGTTTCAGCACGTGACTGTTAACCTGAGTTTACTCTTTCCTTTCTTATTATAGGTTTTAAAAGATTAGATTAAGAAAATAACTGAATTTGCCAGAAGTCTTATCCAAGGGTTAAGGGGTAATAAATTATTATACCCCTCAAAAACATTACATCCAATGCAGCTAACATCTTCAACCTGACAGTATTGCTCATCTTGCTTATATACACTAATACATGCACTATGTTGCATGCCATGCATCAGTTCAGTCCCTCACCCTCAGCTGCAGGTTCCAGCCTTTAAAGGTCACTCACACAGACACCGCCACCACCTTAAGGCTGGTATATGCCATGTTCTTAAAGACCATTTTGCCTTGTTAGCTAGCTAGCTGCCATCCATGCTTGTTCTGTTCTACTCTCATTGCATTTTCAAATAACATTAAACCTGGCTGCTGTAGCTGCATCATGCATCAAACGGCTTTGGTTTGTTGCTTTAAACATACATATATAGGATTTATTCTCTAATTTTACATTATTTTAAAGCTGGCATCAAGATGGAAAGCTCAGGGTGATGCACAACATAAGATATCTCAATATTACTTCCATCTGTAATAAAGTAAGGACAGGAAATTGAATTTACTAACTGATAAGACTGCTTGCATTCATTTGTGTCTGTCCAGAGCTAGGTTGGTACATCAACCATTATGAAATCCTGAAAGGGCAATTCAGCCTCGATACCCACTGAGAGATGTTTAAGGAACCTAAACAGTAAAATTACCTCATGTGACATGAGTGATTTAGGCTTAGAACAAGAACGAGGAGGCAAATAGGGCTTTACGTTCACAGCTAGAGACATGACAAAGCAAGAGACGGATTGCTCACATCTATTATCAGTCAGTCCAGCATGATTGCTTCTTTTTGCTGCTTTTTTTTCTTTTCTTTGTTGAGGAAGATAAATGGCTCTCAAAGGATGAAATATAGTCATTCAAATGAATGATTTTAGTTGTTTTCAGTGTGAACTTTTAATCAAATTTTTACTCTGTGTAATACTTTTGGTTTTTATGATGAAAGACTGTAGGCATATCATCATCATATAATGATAGTCTCCAATAGAAACGAGAGAGATTGAGCTAAATAATAGTTTCTATGGTTGTTTTTATCATTAAAATTGCAATACACAGAATTTAAATGACTGTTTCCATATGACTGAATGACCAATGGTCCTTTAGGGCCAATAAACGGAGTGTGTCAAAGCAACACGATTAAACTGTGGTATTAAAGCGTTGTTTCACTCGATGAATAAGTAAAGTCAGTAATCATCTTGTATTGAAAATCTAAATTAGGCATTGTCTCGCCACAAGAAGCTAATTTAGGTGCGCAGGTGGCAAACCAAATCCAGCAAAAACCACTTAATCTTCCTTTTTAGGACAAATCTGAATGCTTTCAAGCTGCCTGTGTAAAAAATGGCTGCAAGATGACCCATTCGAAATATCTCACATATACCACTTATCTGCGTCTCATGGTCCAGCCCAAGCTTCAAAACATCTGGTTGGGGTGATTCATTTAACTGTTGCGTACCCATCATGGAGAAAACAAGAACAAGAAGTGGTTGCATCTACATAATAGTAACCAGAGCATTTGAGAAACCAGTCGGCCATTTTAGACAAAAGGTTTAAGAATAATAATAATAATGATATAAAAAACTTTATTAAAACATCTGTCTCAACCACAAGCTTGCATTTGACAAGGTTACGATTCCAGGTTTAACACCTAGCTTTCAACATTTTACAAGCTAAATTTTAAAAATATGATTGCGATCAGTCAAGTAAATTTATGTACACGTCAATAAAAGCACCATATGCTGATCACAGTGCTGTGCAACTAAATAAAAGTGGGAGTCAACAACAATAAAACCGACATAAAAGACGATAAGATGATGAACATGAAAGTAATAAACAGCAAAAGATGCCATAACACAGGCTGACTTAAAAGCCAGAGAAGAAAAATGAGTCCTTAAACATGATTCTTAAAATGTCCATGAGGTTTTAATAAATATGTTTGAGACCCAATTTATTTCTTAGAGCGCTACAAAGCTGGTACAACATCTAAAACCTTCTTCATCTTTCACACCACATTAGTTTGTTCACAATTAGCTTCTCCAAAGCCATCTGTCACCTGAATTTCTAAAATCCTCTCGAGCATCTTTCAGCTCTTTATGCATCCTATTGGCTGAATCCTCAGACAATACCAAACAAGTTTCTCTAATGTTATCTGATATAATGTCACGTATCAAATACTCCTTTAATAACCATCACTTTCCCTGACAGCAGGGACATTGGGAAATTGGCGAAAACAATAACTGTTGACAGGGATTTTAATCAGTTTGTATGTTACAGGAAACTGGAATCATTAGCAGGATGTGCAACGTCCTTCCCGCTCATTTGCATTCATAAGAAGTTCATCATCGCCACTGAGGTTCATTTATGCTTGGTATTTGGCCACTTGTGGCCTGGGGCCAACAGGAGCAGCATTTTGCTCAGGCTGAACCATCTGTGTCTGTATAAAAGCACACAGAAGGAGTTTGATGACCGACAATACGGGTAGAGACATCAGTCCTTGAATGTTGTTTTTAAATGAAAGGATTTTTATCAACAGAGCTTTTTCCTGAAGGTTGATTCAAAGGCAAATCTGGTTTTTGTGGCCTATAAGACGGGTCGGCGTTGTGGCTATTCTCGTCAGTGTGTAAATGTGCAACTCACTTAGTGAAGCTAAAACCAGACACAGGGTCTTGCTCCCATCAGCTTCCCATTCTGCAGAGTCAGCTCATTGTTTATCCATCTCCACTTTATCCTCCTCCGTCTGCTTCTCTTTGTTGCTTCCTCTTTACAACCAGTGCACTTTTATTCCCCCTTTCCTCCTCCATCTTTAATTTTCTTGCACCCCCTTTCTCTGCATCCCTCCCTCTGTCCTGCAAAAAGACTTGCATCCCACATGAACAGTGGGTTGGAGCTGGAGCCAGAGTGCATCCGTCATCCATCCGCTTCTTCCTTTCCTCCCTCTACCCCCCCCCCCCCCCCTTTATGCCTCCCTTGCCGCGACTACGATCGCTGCATTTCCCCGTGCTCTGAGATGTAGAGCACATGCGGAGGAGTAACTGCATCCCAGCCGACTTGTCCTAGAGAGAGCAGAGCGCAGGAGGGTGACCCTGTCTGTGTCTCTTAGCACCTGGAAAGATGGGGAATGGGACTCTGCACGCTGGATGGGGCTTTCAACAGGGGTTACACGTGCTGTTGTTTGAGTTTGCTTCGACAATCTGCAAGAAATCCTGAATTGTGTGGTCAGCAGACTTTGGTTGACTCTTGATATGGACCCGGGTTGACTCTGGATTGTCTCTGTGTTAAACGGGAAGGGATTCGGATCAGAATGCTGATGAGGAGCGTTTGAGCTTTGGGACGCAGAGCTCTGAAGTCTGAGCACGTGGACATGTTTGGTTTCTCAAAGATGCCAAAGCTGTCTGGGTGAGTTCAGCTGTATCTTTTAAGAAACAACCCAACTGTATCGCATGTGAAAATTTAAACTGACAGACGTGTCAAGCCACATCCTTTGTGATCAATAGTCTTATTATTTTTCTATGGTAATGATTGAAAGAAATAGTCAAACTATAGGAATAAATATTATCTTAAATGTCTTTATGTATACTTTGTAAAAACTTTATCAAACAGATTAGAAAACAATATTTTCCTTGTTTTGACTTGTTAATAAAGGTTGGTTATATTGTAAAATGAAAGGAATAAGATAAGTTGTACTTATTGTAAATATATTGGCGTCAATGTAAAACTGCTTCTTTAAAGCTTGAGTGGGAAAACTTGAAATGTGCATATTTGTTCTAAAATGCTTCAACATACATTAAAAGAGCTTTTCAGTTCAGTTCAAAAGCAAAAAAACAACTGCGAAGGAGCATATACATTAGCGGTGACTGCCACTGGAGGACTCGTAAATGGTTGCTTTGCTAAGCATGTTTAGTGGAAAATCATTGAAGCTACATGAAAAAACAGGGTTAGCATCTAGAATACATGAGAAAAGGAAAAGTGCTTTTAAGGCGCTATCTGAGCTTGAATCTGAAGTATGATAGCATTCCTTTATTTTATTTCATAGATATTTTACTCCATGAACTTCATTGAATTTGTTTCACACGGAAAAAAAGTTAAAAATATGCTCATTTTAATACCTTAAACTTGGAAGATGTTCTCTCACAGTGCTAAGCTAACTGTTGCTAAGCTAACTGTGCCTTGTTAGCAGAAAGGTTTCAGATAAAAGAAGGAAACTGTAGATTTTATGTTATTTGCTTGTTTGTTTGGTTTGTTTTTTAAACTATTAACTTTAAAGCCATTAATTTTTAGCACTATGTTGTTCACTTTTTGTATCCCTATGCTAGGTGCTTTTTTTTTGTTTTGCTATCTCAGCTGATCAAATGCTACTAGCTCTGTAACTAGCTAGGTCAGTTATTCAAAAGTTCATTTATAAGCTAAATTAAAATAACTAATGAAGCAGACTATTAAATAAAAATACATAATAAGAAATTGAAACACCTTTTCTGTATAAATTCAGACTTTATTGTGGGAAATCAAGCTCTTTACAAAGATTCGGCTGCTTTAGCTGTTCCAATCCACATACCAACAATACTGTTAGAAAATAATTTTTTAAATGCATTTTTTTTAAGTAAAAATGTTTATACCTATTGGATTTGAATTGTTTGAAGACAAAATATTAATAACAGATGATATTGAAAAACGATAAACCCCCGCCTCACAAACACCACAGTTACAGCATCTTATATTTAGATGGCGTTTATTCATTATTCTTCAAGCTCTAACCTGCAATATGCTTATTAACATTAACTATAGACCAACTGATTTTTCCACTCTATCCAAACCCTGTTACCTCTATGTACCTGTCCTTTAATATTTGCTGTTTGCTCAGATTTCCCCTCACATAACGCTATGACCCTACCATACATTCCTGTCTTATTGAGGCTTGTTTTCCACAGGAGCGTTTGCTGAAAATGAGGAGGTGACATTATTATTTCTTCCCTAACTGCGCCCAGTACCTCCTGTAGTCCATTGTCGTCATCATTAAACTTTATTTCTAGAGCATTCACAATAATTATGTTGTTAAAGGGGTGGTTGAGCATGAAATATTGCATTTAATATTGCATTTTTATTTTTTTGTTTATGCTCACAAATCATTTTCTGCTTGCAGGTTATTAAAGAATCAAATCAGACTCCTTAAAGATCTGCCTGATATTGACTATTTACTAATAAAATAAACATTATTGTTAGATACAGCCAAGTTCTGTTAAAATCTTCTTTTTTGAGATTTAATCTCTTTAGGTTACAAATTTCTTTATCTTTTACCAAATTATTTTTCATACCATCACATAAAATGGAAAACTTTAATATGTAGCACAATAATACAGATGAATACATCACACATTGATTGTCGCATCACACCTTGGAGAAGCTGTAATCACATTCTATCCTTAATGCGACATCTCATTTGCATTAATAGCTTCAATTCCTTATAAGAAGTGCTCCCATGCCCCTTGTTCTCCTCGGAGCAATCAGATGTGCTTCTCCTCATGTTTGATAAGCCAAAAAAAGTGATATTTACACGTTTGGCTCAGCTGTTGTCAGACATTAAAATTGTAAAAGTTATTCATGGTTTAACACTAACAGGCTCTAAGGGAGCCCATGGTAAGTAAGCGGCACTTTGGCAAAGCTCCAGATGGCTGGTGTGCGTCCATGAGCTGTCATAATAAGAATTCTTCCTGTACATGATGTACCAAACCAAATATCCTCCTTAAACTTCAACAAGGAGTTCTGCATCATTCATCCCCTTTGAATACTTGTAATAAATCATCTAATGTTACATTTATGGTGAGAAATACAGCAGGTGAAATGCGTCCTTCTAATTGGAGACCACTTTAAAAAGCTGCCACCTCCCATCTGACTCAGTTTTGAGAAAATTGACCCGATCTGTCTCATTTGTTTCTAGTCCATGAGTCCTGCAGACAAAGACAGGAACTGTATCAGCGCCGGGAACATCTTGGCTTTAGTGTGTTAGCATTTGGCAGCAAAACTAGCCAGCCCTGCTTGTTTGTGTTCTCTATATCACATTACAGTAATGTGTGCCAAATTGTCTTGTGCTTTATGCCAGTGCATGTTGCTATTTAAGAAAGCAGAGCTGCATTGAAACAAGAGCCATGTGACATACAGTGCAGTCTGAATACTGTAGTATACAGTGAATTTAAAAGAGATTGTTGTGGTTTGGTGGTAATTATATAGAATAAACTATAGTAGTTTTCCTCCCATAATGACTGTCAAATTACTAAATCAGGTTTTCCTTATTTAGTTTTATGCTCACTAGCCATACTATTAAGAAGCGTAATTGTGCGTTGCATGGTAGCAAGTTAATTAGATTACTCATGTAAGCATCGTGAAGGCAACATGCTGATGTTTAAAGTGAGCATCAGAGTGATGAAGAAAGGGATTAAGTGACTTTGAACGTGCCATGGTTGCTGGTCGGAGTATTTGTGAAAATGCAGATCCACAGGGATTTTCACACAACCTCCTCTTGGGTTTAAAAGCAAAAGGGATGATATTGTCTGCATTAAAATGTCCTTTCGGTGTCAGAGGAGACTGAGTGAAACGATTGGTGATGATACAAAAGCAGCAGTACAGTTTCTAACCAAGTTATGCAGATCATTTCTGAACATTTAGCCTCCAAGCAGATGAGCTACAGCAGCAGAAAACCACACAGGTCGTCACTTCCTGTCAACAAAAGACGCTTTTCCACTAGTACCTACTCTACCTGGCCTAACACGACGATACCCAGTTTCCCAGGAACCGTGCCGTTACATTTTTCGTATCTATTTTGTTGTGGTTCCAAGCATGTCGATCTGTGCGTGTAGCGTGACGCCCACAGGCTGGCATCCATTGATTGATCTTGGGTGTTTTGTTTTTCCCTGTGTCAATGCCTCTTTATTGGTTCCATGAGTCTTTTTCCATCAAATAACCATAATCAGAGCACCAGGGAAAAAGTTACCGGAGGTCTTCTATCTTTGTGTCGGTCTTCATCTATGTATTTGTCTTCTTCTGTGGTGTTCTGCGGGAGGACTCCTCCCTCACAAGAGGATCGCGACTTGTAATGGAAAAGCTGTTGAGTAGCGTATACTGCCAGGCTAGTAGAGTAGGGTTGCGTAGGTACTAATGGAAAAGTGCTTAAAAAGAACCAACCGAGGCTGAATGTTGCCTGTTCTGATGGTTCTCCTGTCACACCAGCATCGTTTGGGCGACTCGGTTTGGTGGGGAATTCATTTTACTCCATCCCCCCCCAAAATCCACAGCAACTCTGTGATGCTATGATGTTGGTAAGAGGCAGAATCAGAGGAATGTTCTCAGCACCTTGCTGAATCTATGCAACAAAGAATATATGGAATCAGATTTGTTTCAAAAATTCCAATCAAAACTTTTAAAGACTCGAGCAAAAAAACTAAATTAAAACCAAAACTTTTAAAAATTTAAGCAAAATAAATGATCTGAAAATAAAATATGATCAATCATCATGAAAATTACTAAGCTTTTTGGCAGTAATTGTTTTTTACTACAGCAGCATGTTGTTTAAAGGAGTACAGTAGTTATAGTAAATATGTTATTGTCTGCCTCAAGTTTTACAAAGGTCATGAAGTTATTCCATGGACTGCATCTGTCTAGCAAGATAAGCATCTAGCCAGATTCACATGTTGTATTGACAGAACAAAGTTAATGTCACTTATCATTAGTTTACTGTAACTACTGTACTTATTTAAATAACACGCAGTGACAAATGCTTACCTTAATTTTTCGAAGGAGTTAATATTTCACTTCTAAGTCTTTGTAGTAAAAGAATTACTGCTGTCTGTAAACTAAAACTACTGAAAATAACTAAACAAATGCTTAATAGTTTCCATGATAATTTTTTATTTTGAAATGATTTATTTTGCTCGAGTCTTTAAAAGTTTTGATTGGAATTTTTTAAACAAATCTGATTCCCTAAGAATAAAAGCAGTACTGAAGGCAAAAGAGCGCTACCTTAGTCCTAGCATGGTGGTGAGAAAATGGTATTAATCCCAATCAATTGTTGATGTTGATGTGAAACTGCTGCCATGTTTTTGTCTCTAGCTATATAGTAAGCAGCAACATATTGAACTATATTAAACACATCAGATAAAGTTCCTCATCAGTTACTTGCTGCAGGTCAACACGTGTTGCATCAAATCAATGCTGCAGAGACTCCATGTCTCTTATTCTCACTGTCTGCCTTTGACCCTTAAAGTTGCACAATTTTCTTGATTTGACTCTGGATAATCCTCCTAAGGGATTTGCTCGGTGATCACTGCAGAGGAGGATGGTGGGCTGAGCGCTACTGGCTGCTTCATTCAGCGTATAAAATCACATCACACATATCTCTCTGCGTCTCCATCCATTACCTATCCATCTAGTTTATATGGCGGCGCATCCATCCGCTTATCTGTGTACTGCCCCTGCTCGTAATTTAAACCGAGCGTGGCCTGCTTCACAGGTGTGAGCCATCCTTCACGTTGGGGTTGATAGAGTTTTAATAAACAATGTGTTGCAGAGGACTTTTGTTTAGCTTAAAATGAATGGCATGTGTTTGTTTTGGGTGTAGAAACAGTAGCAGGGAGAATTCACCCTGCTTTGCTGCATATTTGTCCTCACATTTTTAACAGTTTCCCAGGAGTGCTAATATTTTCTACTGATCTTTGCTCTGATCGTTCCACCCGTGAAAGACTAGTGAATGATTTTTAGCTTCCGCTTTCCATTGAATTGTTTCTAAATGTAATCACTTATGCAAATGATGCATTACCCGTTATGCTCGTTGTAGCGTTCCGACTTGAACTTCCTTCCTCCGTCTCTGCCTCTCAAATAAATAGCTCTTACAGCAAAACATCTTTTAATTACGCTTTTATTCTCAAGCTGAAAGCAGCAAAAACTGCTGCATTATATGCTTTAAGATCAGTGAACTCTCATGCAACGAGTCCTCTAGATGTAAAACGAATATGATGCACATCATGTGTCTTTCTGTTAGCATTATCCTGTTCAGAGGCAACCATGCTGGGTGCAATATTAAGTGAAATGTAGGTGCTGTATCAAGTAGCAGCATTTTAAATTAGTGATGCACGATATGAAAAATTTCAATCTATACCAGTAACCAATATATTTCTGCCTGTTGTGACCAATATCGGTGATTTTATCGAAACATTTTAACAATCGGACAGATAAAAAAAAATGACCCAAATCGACCGATATTTTATCGGTCCGATATATATCGTGCATCCCTATTTTAAATGAAGTAGTTCTGGTAAATATAACGCTTATACCCTCATATGAAACCCAATCCAGTCCTATGCAATGTCATAGAACACATTACCAAGTGTTTTTGCAAGTATTTATTCCAGTTTAGGAGCCTCAAACCGACCCAGTATCTTACAAAGACACACACTGGTCTTATAGTTGGCTCTAACTGTATCAATAAAAACGTATGAACGTTGATGCTACTCTGCTAAAGCTAACAGCGTAGCATCAAGCTTGTTTTTGCACAATGGATTGAAATATGTTGCATTACCTACCTATAGCCATTAAATAATAAAAACAACATTATAAACTCCTTGTTATACTTTACATTTATGAGTGTCTCATCATTTTGCATCAAATATTTTTTTAATTGGTTTAAAAAAAGCATAAAAATGTAAGTTAACCAATTGTCTCGGCTAAAATAGCAGTACTGCTAAATTATTTTGATATGCATGAAAACACTTAAGTGTTTCTAAATCTTGAACGCAGCTGTAAAACCTGTCGTTTGGGTAAATCTGGAGTCTTGATGCATGTCTGGATTTCTTGTATTTTTTTCCCCTATTTTCAGCAGATTCAGTTGAAGATCAATATCAGGTCGGATTTAACTGTTTGCATGTTCAGACGAGTATTAATGGTGTGACAAGGCTTTATTCTTTACCCATTTATGATCTTTCATATTCAGTTCTATTTTAATTGGCTCTAAACTATCCTGTTGTGCAGCTATAACAGTTTGGAGTCATCTCTGCCAGTAAGATCTGGTATTATTTGCCCAAATAACGGTGGCACAAGTGATCCAACATGGCGATATGATTTGCCCTCACCTGCCTCTTGCAGGTGACCAAATCAACCACTCATGAGTGCTTTGCTAAAGAAATCTAAACTCTAATCAATGATTAAGGATGTTTCACTAAAACAGGCTTACTGTCCATGCCTCTTTGCAATACGTCCTCAATAATTGATCACTCAGGCTGGAGTTTACTACATACAGAGTAATTCTGTGAATGTAGGACAAAACGAAAGCCATAAATATTCCGATGTCTTGCATTTTAAATGTTTTGTCTCTGCGACGCTCACGTCTGTGTTCATGTGGAGGACTACAACAGAAAAAGAGCCTTAGTGGAAAATGAATCAAACATGGCCGACAGAATGTAGTATTAATGAATCTGTCCTGTGTTTGAATGTCCTTTCTACAAGCAGAGGGACTTTGTTTGTTTATTTGTGTCATGCAAGGTGCATGACTGATTCCTACTTTTCAGCTATTTTTCACTGAAGTCGGAGAGAGAGAGGTTACATTTAAGAAAAAGGTGATAGGTGGATGGATTGAACCCCACAAAGTTCACTTGTGTGTTTGTTTACTTGGTAAAAGGGCTTGTGGAGTCATTAGTTCTGCTCCAGATATTATTGCAGAATACTTAGTGTGTACTCCCAGAGCTACGCAATGTGTGGTACATTACTCATATACTGTACATACACAGCTTCATGTGGGTGTACTGTATACAAACAATGAGGTCATTCATGTTCCCTTCATTAGCACATAATTTAGCCAGCTTCCTGGTGGACTTTGGTCTCTGTTGGATAGATTTAATCTAATGCAAGTTAATCATTTTGTAGAATACAACGAAAAAATACAATAATGTAAAGAATTACATTTAATTATAACTCATAGAAAGCAGAATGAATGAGTAGGAAAAGGAAGGAGAGGGTACTTTTTGTAAAGACCACATATTTACCAACATAATTTACAGATGAACAACATGCAGAGGTACTATTATGTCGTCCCTTCTTCGCCCCGTACATCACCCCGGTACAGTTTAGCTGCCATTAAACACAAGCGCTTATGAAACAGCCAGAAACATC
>JBAMIG010000026.1:10041233-10054998 GCA_037177335.1 Kiunga ballochi | reverse complement strand
ACACACACACACACACACACACACACACACACACACACACACCACTCAGGGTCAGTTATTCCAACCTGGGCTGAACCTTTCAACTCATTATGAAACTGTTCAAATGATACAAACACCTGCTGCTCTGGTCCGTCTCCGACACTCATATTGACATTGATGGGAGCAAATTAGCTTAAGGACAAAGAGGCGCTTATTCTCTGCTGCATTTAAATGAAATAAATGTCTTTATAAAGTCAGAATAAGCTAGTAAAGTATATAAAAGGACACAAATATTCACAAAAGTCAGGAAAAAAGAAGCTATTATGCATGCCTAAGCTGGTTGCTTTATGGCAGCACAAGTTGAAAGACTTGTGTCATC
This sequence comes from Kiunga ballochi, assembly GCA_037177335.1. Lineage (NCBI taxonomy): Eukaryota > Metazoa > Chordata > Actinopteri > Atheriniformes > Pseudomugilidae > Kiunga > Kiunga ballochi. The sequence continues at coordinate 10,054,640 of JBAMIG010000026.1, read as the reverse complement.
TGCATATATTTGTGTTTTTGAGCAATACACTGAAAGAAAAGAAAACACCCCTTTTTTTTCACCCTCCTTGTCTTTTATATGAGCAGTTACCTGACTCAGTTTGATCTCCATGGCAACGCGCCCAGGTAGCTCATGCACTAACTTTAAAAACATGAAATGAAAACAGTGAGACAGTTTCCCAGAATTTGGTTGTAGAAACATGATGGGAACTTGTTCATGCCGCTGCATAGCTTTTACTGCTTAGCGTCTGGAAGAAGGAACGTTATCCTATTCAGTGCTAATTTAGTTGTATTTTGCATCTCAAAATGTTTTCAGTAGCTGTAATTTCTTGACTGCTGCCAGAAACCAACTTCTGTAGCAGCAAATGAAGTATGTCTTGCTGAAATAGGCAGAACATACCCTGGATGAGACATTGTCTGAATGAGAACAGATGCTGCTAGAAGAAGAGCCGTTCTCGTTCTATTGGCTCTAATCTGTCTCTATTCCATCAACGATGCAGCTGAGTGCTGATAATAAAATGAGCAGTGCATCTCCAGGATGTTGGGAAGTGTTAGGTAGCCCTTGCAGTGATTTAATAGCCACAATCATCCCAGTTTTATCTTGGGGAATCCTGGTTCTTTTCCTGCTTTTTGTTGCTCTTGTACAACCTTTTCAAGACTTGTTAATGCCATCAAATGCAATAGTATAGCACATATGAAATAGTCTAAATAGATTAAAAGAGAAAAATGTAACAACTGTTTCCACCTAGTTGTCACAAGCAGGAGAGGATGAGGATGAGCAGGTAAAAGAGGTGGAAGAGGCAGGTGGAATCCAGTTAAAGTGATTTATTTTGCAACCGGTGAACCATTGAGAACTCAAAAACTAGGACTATTGACACTATTTTGGTGTTATACAGACTATTAACTATCTGAGGCTTACTGAAGACTAAACAAAGACTAATCAACCCACAACCAGAACTAGAGATGTAAATAACCCTAAATAACTGCAAAATATCATTTTATTATTATTTTACATTTGATATTTTGAGTTTTTCTTTCTTTCCTGTCAGCTACGGTCAATATCCTGTTGATGCTTTTATTTTGAAGGCGATTCCGGCTAATGCTTTAGGCGCGAGCTAAAGTAGAAAAAAGGGATACTATACTGGTGAATTTTGCAGGTTTATTGCCATTAAACTTAAAAATAATAATAATAAGTTAAGTGTCTTCCATGAAGTAATTTTGACCGTTTGACCGTTGTTTCTTTTTCTACATTAGCTCGCGCCTAAAGCAGTAGGCGGAAGCTCTATTAAAAAAAAAAACATCAACCGGAAATGAACCATAGCTAACGGCAAAGAAAGATAAACATGTCAAAATGTAATACAATAATCTTTTTCAGTAATTCTGGGTTATTTACAGGCACCTAAATACAACCAAACTAAAGACATAAAGACACAGGTGAACATGATCAAAATTAACACAGGTTAAATTAATTAACCGAAAAAAAAAAAAAAAAAACACCACACAAAGTGTCCAAAACATGACAGGTTATGGATTTATTGTAGAAAATGATCTGTGCTACAACGTCTAAAGAGAAAAATATGCCGACCTTCAGGATTAGCAGCGGATAGATGTTGGTTTTGTTTGGGATTGAGCTCAGATGACTCTCAATGATGTGACACACTTGATTAAATGTGTCACATGACGATTGCACCTGGCCTAAAGATGTGACTCTATTTCTGTCATATTTAGCCAACATTTTTTAAATTAATCCCTGCCTTTCTACAGTGACAGAGCTCCATTTTGGCCCAAAAAAATAAGACTTGGTGCCCTGACGGTTTATTGTTGATGCAATCAATCTAGCAAGCATAGATACACCAAATATTACTTCGTCCAGACTAGTATAAGTATATGCTAACTTTTTCCATGAGAAAGATTACATTTAGCATGATTGCACGTCAGTCTTTGTATTATGAAGCTTATTAAGGTTTCAAAATGTGGTTTCCTCTCACTAATAGTTTGTGCATTCTGTCAGATTTCATTCCTGCTGGGTGAGCCCGGGCTGCAGGATGCAGCAGATATTTGTATTCACCGTGCGTTCAGTCTTTTGGGGGAAAAAATGTAACCAAGCTGTTATCCAACTGAGCTTTGTGGAAAGGCGGCAAATGAAGCTTTTTAAGAGGAAACTATTTGAGTTACCAAAGCTGAAAATGAACAGTAAATACAGATTAAAGCTAGATCTAATATGTTTAAACATAGAAAGGACTGAATGTGTATACATTCACACCAGTGAGCTGTGAGTGCTGCAGTAGAGCTGCTCTGGAGGTTCTGATCCGTTTTAAATGATATGATGTGATATAATAGAAAATCAGTGGTCCACATCAAAATGGCCGGAGAGTGCTTTGCATCCTGACATTAGAGGACGACTACTCCCATTCGGGTTGGACAGATTTCACTTTTGAATGCTTGCTAATGTCTTTAACCTCTCTCTTCACAGCTCACTGCTTTGCAGGCCAAGGTGCATTACCTGAGGTACCTCAGTGAGCTTAAACTCTACGGAGGAAGGGAGTTCATATCGATCCTTTTGGTAAGACCTTAATCCCGGAAAGGATTTGTAAAAGTTTTGTCAAACACAAGAAGTTGTTTTTAGCTTCCTGAACTATTTGCTGCAGCAAGGTGAGAAACAGACGGAGGTGACGCTGCTGGTGGGCCCGAGGTATGGAATCAGTCACGTCATCAACGCCAGGACTAACCTCGTGGCGCTGCTGGCTGACTTCAGTCACGTCAACCGCATTGAGATTCTCACCGAGGACGAGACCAACGTCCGACTGGAGCTCCATGTTCTGGACGTCAGAGTAAGGGCGTCTTCCTGTGGGATCATTAATGAGCAAAAACATGACACATTTACACTTAACCCTATTTTTCTTCCTTGCTCTCTTTTCTTCTTTCCTCTAACCTTTCCCTATTTATTTTCATAGCCCATCACACTGATCATGGAGTCAAGTGATGCAATGAACCTTGCTTGTCTAACAGCAGGCTACTACCGCCTCCTAGTGGACTCCAGGAGATCTATTTTCAACGTGGCCAGTTGCAATAGCACAGGAGGGGATGATGCTGGTAAAAGATCCCTTAATTTAAAATATTATGGTTTATTTTGCTAATATTTCTTTAAAAAATTCCCCTATATGTATTTACAAACCCTTAGAAACTCTCACTCTTACACATGCTAGAAGAATAAAAGCGCATATAAGATTGCATGACTTAAAATGATCGTATGCAACATAAAAGCTTAAACATGCTGGAGCAGAGCACTCTAGGTCTGGTGAATAGAGGGCAGGTACTTTAAAATTTAATCTCAATTAAATATAAAACATGTAAAGTCCTAAAATGTCACTTTCCTGATGCCTGTAGGTCAAAATCGGATCCTGGAGTGGCCGTACAGCACATCTATGGGGGACAACGAGGAGCCTTCGCAGGGGGAGGTCTATAACAGGGACTACTCTGACAATAATCAAAGAGAAAATAGCATTTCTCCTTATTTCCAAGAACTTCCGAGCAACTTTGAGACACAAAGAAGTCCAGTGCCACCTCCTTTACCCCCCGCCAGACACAAAACTCAAGACTCACCTCGGAGCGCCAAAGTTTCTTTCATTTTTGGGGGAAACCCACCGTTGCACCGCCCGAAGAACTTAGGATTTGAAAGTCTGTCTGAGAGCCCCGAGTTATCAGAGGACAGACCGCCGTATCTGCACAATAACACCGACCGAGTGCCGTTCCAGTTCGGCGATCTCACACACGTCTATAGCAATATCATAACTGAAGAAGGCGGCGAGGAGCCGGTGCTTAGGGATCTGTTTTACCGCGACACCACCGATGATGCGGAGGACGACGACGATGCGTCCGGTGAGGAAGACTCAACTGGTGGAACACCAGTGGGAGAAAAAGGAGGAGAGGGAGATGCGGACAGAGGAAACCAAGGAGGCGAGTTGCCCACGGCAGCGAGCAAAGCGACATTTCTCAAGCTATCGGGTTCTACTGATGACATCATCGACCTGACGTCATTACCTCCCCCTGAGGGGGACGACGGCGTTGATGAGGATGAGGATGATGCTCTTTTGCAGAGGCTCAACCTAGCAATCGCGGCTCCTCCGCCAGGGTTTCGAGACAGTTTGGATGAAGACGTGGCCCCGGAGGGAAGGCCGCTGAGCACGTGCGATAATGACGATATTCCGGTATCATTAATTGATGCTATTCCAACTCACGGAGAAGGAGAAGGGGAAAGCAGCAGAGGAGGGCTCGAGAATGCAGTCATGGATACTTTACAAGCACTGGCGGATCTGTCAGTCAGTGAACAGAGACCACCCCCACCGCCTCCTGGCAGGAACAATCCAGGTGATTTCCTAACATAAAAGCATGTCCAGTTTAATCCCATAGGCTGATTGGAGACCCCATAGGAGTGAGTTTGAGTGTGTATGGTTGTTTATATATGTGTGTTGGCCTTGTGAAGGACTGCTGACCTGTCCAGGGTGTACCCCGTGACCCCGTTCAGGGAATAGGCGGTAGAAAATGGATAGATGGATGAAGGTTTAATCCCTGTATCTTGTTTAACTCTGTATCTCTTATCATCTAGGTGTTTACATATCTCATGGCTTCAGCCCCGAGTCATCCTCAGATTCTGGTAACGAGACCAACTCCTCAGAGATGACCGAAATCTCGGAACTAGCCGCGACTCACCGGCTAAACGAGAGCCACATGCGTCTTCTGGTTGCCACAAAGGAAGGATACCAACCTTTACTGGAGGAGAAAACCGAATTCCCAGTCTCACCCAATACGTGCAGCACAGTGGAGAAGAAGCGGCGGAGTCCAACACGACACCTTCAGCCTCCGGCCGTTCCACCGAGACGCAGCCCACATTTGGACCCATCCTCATCATCGGGGCCAGACACACGGGAGCTGAGGTCTCAAATTCACCTGTCAGCCAGCCTCCAGCGTCCAAGTTCCACCACGCCGGGAGGAAAACACCATAAAAAATCTGCAGACTCTGGTGGAAAGTACAACACCTTCAGCACTAGGGAAGGACATCGAGGGGAAAGCAGCAGCAGAAGGAGCTGCATTGACTTAGACCAGCGCACTTCATTCTGCGAGCAAGATGAAAGTCAGACAAGACAGAATTCTTTTTTAGTGGAAAATTCATCAAGCACCATCTCAGTGAACAGCCTTCATCGCGACCGTTGCAGAACCGCCCGCCCTTTGTCCACCGCTTCTGATCGCTTCTTGGACGTCGTCAGCATGGGGAACTGTGCCGCAGATGGCGGCACTGCAGCTGAAGATGAACATCTAGTTGTCGCATCGCTGTTGTCCCCATCGAAAAACCCCAGATCAGGAGGTTCTGACCAGGGCTCAGACATACAGAGCGACCATCAACCAATTTCAAGGCAGCAGAGTGTTGCCCGGTTGTGCGAGTACCACTTAGCGAAAAGAATCTCGAATTTGCAAGGAGAAGCCCTCAGCTCACTTCAGGGTTCCCTATGCTCGTCCCTGGATGCAGGCGGCAGCACCAACAGCAGTGCCTGTGGCACACCCAATGACTCTCCTCTTGGCCCTGGTGCGGTTGATTCCAAACACCACCGTTTGCAAAGACACCCACTTTCTAGTTCTTCTTCATCTCTACTAAGAATGCAAAACTATGACGATAACAAACCTGGAGTTGCTCAGGGAAAAGACCTCCACCCTCATGCAGATCCTGCCCTTCTTCGGAAGATGCTGCCAAACATTCACCCTCCTTTATCCGGGGCAGAGCCCGGCCGACCCTCCTCAGCTACGCCATCTCATAAGTCTCATAAGGAGACTGCGGGGACTAGAAGTAAGAAGCCCCACAATGATGTGCATGCCAAACACCAGGCAGGTTTTAAGGGGCTTAATCCAAAGGAAGGCAGCGAAGCTTACAGACAGCTGATTAACTACCTAACAGTAAGCCAGATGCATCAGGGCGGCAAGCTGCACAGTGCTGGCATGGGAGGGGCGGTGAAAAAGGACACCAGGCGCTTCATCACAAGCAATCCTCAACTTGTTGAAATGGTTAAGAACAGGGGCAACAATGTGGCTCGCTGTCCATGTATGCCGTCTTCCATTTCATCCCCATTCCTAAGCCCCAGTGTGGTCCCGCCTCATGCAGCCTCACTGCAGGTAGCAAATAGAAATCAACAACCTTACCATTCTGCCACACTTCCTGCCAAACTCAAGAGAAGCCCTGATGTTCACGCTCAAAGACAGAATGAAAGTTTAGATTTCAGGCAAGCTTCTGCTGAGAGGAGAAGCTCCTTTTCTGGCCTGGATAGTGAGCTAAGGAGCGGCATGGACCCTGAGCAGTTTCTGTCGCTCTGTAAAAGAGAGGACTTTTTTAACCGGGATGGGGGATCGAATCAGGGCAGAAGCCGGGATGTTGGAGGGAAAAATAGCTGCCCCCCGCCTCGATCTAGAAGCCAACCTGGAGGCAACACGGAGGACTGGTTCAAGTCGGAACAGAGGACGAAACATGCAGCTCGCCAGTCGTATCCACGTCCGAGCGATTCTCTTTGTTTTTCTGCTGCTCCCAGTTTGAGTGGCCAGTGTGCAGACCTCAGTGCCATGTCGATAGGAAAGGGAGACCACCCTTCAGCTTTTATCCGGCAGGCGTCGAGTAGTTCGAGAACTTGTATTGCATCCCCGTTACCCAACACACAGTCTCCACCTCCTCCACCACCACCTCCTCCACCTCCTTTATCACTGCCTCCGCAAGGCAATGGCAACGGCTTTCAGGATGCCGTCCAGTCTAGGCACAATCAGAACCACGTTCCATCCTTAACCCTGCCGCACCCTGACACTTTTGGCGGGAACATGCAAAGGGGCAGGGAGCTCAAACGGAGCTCCAGCAATGTTACCGCTAGTTCTGGAAGTGTGGAGGTTCTGTTTGATAAGCCCACAAGGAGCCGGAGCCAGCAGCCTTTGTCACCACCGGCATCCCAGCAAGTTGACGGTAAGGCCCAAAGGAGACCAACGAAGAAACGCCTCTCAAAGAGCTACTCCCAAGGTTCTGTTTTTTCCCATAACACATGCTGGTCTACAGGCGGTGAGGTGGACAGCAGGAGGGCATCTGTTGCTTTTCCATTACAGAAAGACTCTAAACACACAAAGGGCTCTCAGAAGCTAGACACCAGTCCTTGGAGATGCAATGGGCCCTTTAGCTACTGTTTCTTTAAGCGTAAAAGTGAAGGCGAAGAGGATGAGATTGAGTGGGAAAAGCCTCGCGGAAGCCGCAGTGGTGCGAGTATGGACAATCATGGTAGCGCTGCATCCGGCATGTCCATCTGTGGCTCGGCAGTGGACATTGCGGGGGAGCAGCTGTATGGAGAGGTCCTCAATAACATGAGCTTCAGTGACCGTCTGGCACGAATCAATGCTCTCAAGGACCGTATGTACAGCTTTCCTTCTGGCTTCATCGACGTCCGACGCGACGCCAACGAACTCATTGCGCTGGTGAGATCAAGCGTTGGCCGATGCGACCGTGGAGTCCAAATGCCCATACAAGATGTGTCCCAGTACAAGCAACTCCTGTCCATCGAGTCGAAAGAATTAGGCCGGGCGTGCCGGAGAATGGCACAAGCCCACGGTAGTCCAGATGAAATGCTGCTAGCCGTAACATGTAGCTTTCAGGTGCTATGCTGTCTCTGCGAGGCTTGCATGTGTCTGGTCAGAGGGCTGGGAGCCTCTGCTTCATACCAACAAAGAGAGGTGGTGGCAAAGGTCGACGAGGTTGTCATGAACTATATCTGCTTGCTCAAAGCAGCCGAGGCTGCCACCGTCGGAGCACCAGGGGAGCACAGCGTCAAAGCCCTGGTCCGCCACTCCAGCACCATGTCGGCCATTGCTAACGCACTCACCCGCTCCCTTAAAACGCTGCTAAGCAAGTAGAGGCTACTCCTAATGCTTCATAGTGTGGCCTATGCAGTCAGTAGAAGCCTGTCTTTAAGCATCTTTCTGTTTTTGAGTTGTCTGGAAGAGTCGTTTATATTTTTATATTGCATCTAGGTGGTCTTTGTATCAAAATATTTAAACTGTTAGACGTAATGTTAAAGCTACATAACAATGAAGAGATTACTAAGATGCTAAAAGAAAGTCATCTGACTGCACTTGCTTTTTCTGATGACATCACGATGTAAATACGCAGAGCCATACTGTCACAGATCTTTGTAACATATGTACCTTATGGATATTATACCCTTTACCTGTGCATTATGTAACTTATTCAAAGTGTATGTAATGTACATAATAAACTATAATTCTGTTATTTGCAGTAGCAGTTTCAAGGAGCCATGAAATATCAAGTCTAATATGTTGTTGCAGAGCTGCTGGGATTTCACTTTCAGCTCACTAAGTTTATAATGTGTAGTTTTTATTACAGATGATGTGGATAAAAATGCATCGTAGAGCGCTATGTAAGCATGTTGCTGTCAGTCCACAGAGGAAACTATTATAGTCTAATCACGTTAAATCTCAGATGGACAGTAAAAGTGAACTGATTTAAACCCTGTTGCATCATAAATAGTACTTATTTTCCCCCAATCACAAGGATCATTGTTATTATAATATTGCGATGCATTGACCACTACCAACCGTAAATATTATTTGAATAATGTCATATAACTGGCATTAATTATAGAGTTTAATATCAACAATTACCCAGAATGAGCAGTGTTGAAATGGTGTTAAATGAATTTTTGCGTGTTTTGTTATCGGTTTTGGGGATTTTTTTGTGCTTGAATGCTGTATCATTTCTCACAATGTATCAGGATCCATTTAGACCTGATGAATTCCTGGGTTTTTTTCTCCAATAATCTCACAACCTATTAAAACGTCTTTTACATATACATATTCATGCATATTTTTGTCTTATTTTATCACTTTATTGTGTATTTGTGAAAATATGTAGAAAGCTTGAAAATTTGCTGCTTTGTGGAACATTTTGGTAGATTCCCTGATTTCTTAAGTTTCATATTTGACCCAATCTGCTCTGCTCGGCACTTGATTAGAATAATAGTGTGATCAGAAAAAAACTTGGTGTAAATGCCTAAATTAGATCACGATGATCTAATCCATCACAGTTCAGACCCTGCATGACCTGTGGGGTTACATTTTTGATTCAATCATGGACTCTAGGAAGGTGGCGTGAATCTTAAAATTATCAAATCAAACAGGAAAGTTTAAGCAGTTTCTCTATATTGTCATTTCTCTCTAATTAGAATCTCTTAATATAATGATCAGTTTTAAAGGCTGGCAGTAGTATAGGCTATGTCAGGCTGATACTACATTTAGTGATGAAACACCAACATGTCAAGTTATCTAAACAAAATTTGGTGCTTCAATATAATTTAAAACGTAACATGAATCACTTTAAAGTTGTGTTTGAGCCTCGACTCAAAAGCAAGACTTTCCATTATATCGTCCCTCTACCGCAAGATGCAAAGTTTAGTTGGAATAAAGATTTCTGACATAATAGACCTGTTATTTAACCATAGAAATCCTTCCGGAATCATTTAAGGCTTTTTATTGCCTAAATGTATCTGTTATATGAATTATATTTTAGTAGAAGTTACGTTAACAAAGTTTTCATCGCTGTGGGTTTTATGATTCGGTCACGTGGTGTCCACACATCGTGTATCATGGCGTGCTTTACGTAATGACGTTCCCTCGCAGCTGTATACATCGGGGAAGGCTTGAGCTCATTTGCATATTAGGCGCGTGTTCGAAGCACGCTGTTACGTTAACCAATCACGTCGGGGTATGCAGCAAACCACTCCCGCGCGGCAACTAGTGTCGCGCGCTTCATCTGCTTTGTACTAGCAGACGAAAGTTGGAGATGTTTCTTTTAGCTGTCTTTGCTTTTGTTTCTGTTCTTAATGCTTGAATATTGTTTTTATGTTTTGCTGAGCGTGTTGAGCGAGGACTTATTTTTAAGAACAGCTTCTATGGTTTTAGACTAGCTGCTGATTAACGGGTTAATCACGAACACATAGTAATTGTTCTGTCCCCTGTGGGATTTAAAGTTCAGCTAGTAGCAGCGCAGGCTATTAGCAGGTAGTTAGCTCCATTATTTAAACTTTGTGGAGTGGTCACAATGGCAGCGGTGTGTCAACCACGACGTGTCTTGGTGGAAATACCAGCTCCACAACCCAAAATCGCAGGTAGGTCTAATATGGACGTAAAAGTTTCCAAAATGTTTTTAATTGGGCTCTTTGTGAAACGCACCTCACTTTGCTATCATGCTAATGTTATTATCGCGCGCGCGCGCCCCCAGTGCTAACGGCCCTTTAATAAATGACTGAAAGAAATATGAAAAAAATAACATACCAATATATTTGATTTAAAAACTAAACTCACTGTATGTTCTGCTTTTTGTTTTGTTTACATTGTAATACATATAAACATCAAGTTAAAAGATAGAAACGTGTAATGTTTATTTCAGCTCGCATGAGGAGATCCTATCTGGAAATACTTAGTGCTCGTTTGGCTCCTTCACTTCCAAGGTCAAGAAATACAAACACGAGACGTCTGCAGTCCTGTAAGTACAACCTGCGATTTAATATACCCTGCTTTAGTGTAACAAGATAATATTTCTTCATAATTTGTCCTAAATAAACCAGATATTGTTTATATTTTAAAGCAGCCAGTAGTTTTATATGCTTCCTGGTTGATATCTTACCACATGCAAGTGTGCAAATATCATTATTTTTATATTATTTTTAGTTGTAACTATGCAAAGTACCAAAAATATCACAGTTGGAGACTTATAAGGCATAATTATTGCACTAAATAATGCTGTTTTCAAGCTACTGAAAGTGTCAGTCCTTTAAGATGCAACCCAACTGGACATGTGGAGGACAAAAGACACAGCAACTGGCCTAAAACCATTTTCCCAGTACATAGGTTTCAATAAGAAACGACAACCGGATCATCTACGAGTCATTTTTAATATTTTTTAGGCTCCCTGTAAAGGTTCTCTTTATATTAGTGGATCATTGACTCCTCCTGCAGTTGCTTTTGTTCACTTGTTGCACATATTGGTGTTGCAGTGGACTTGTCCATTGATGGGATGTGGAGAGGAAGGATAGAAGAGCATTGTGAAAGGATGGATGAGCACCCCACCCCTCTCTCCAAGCAGCAGCTTGTACAACTGATCCGATCCCTTATTCTGGTAGAACAGGTATGCAGCTCCTCTGATCTTTGCTTCTGTCATATTAAAAGCTCTTTTAACATTTTCAAGCTTGAAATGGGATGCTTTGTGTTCCCTGCAGAGCCAGGAGCCCAGGATCTTTGCATCGGATTTGAAGTATCTACAGGAAGACCTGCAACTCAAGAAAGCAAACGTGTACAGGTCCATACCTTATTCGAGGTTGGGCTCCAACAGGGATGCTCACTGCTACAGAAAGGCCTATCCTCACCTGGTGGCTTTCAAAGTAAGTATCAGAGCTTATTCTTCTTGTAGAATTGTTCAGATTAGCTTGTAATTTGCAGGAAAGTCATGCAGCGGTGCATTTGAGACCCTTCTAAGCTGCTATTTGTGTGTAATTCTGGTCCACATTGATGGCAGCTCCACAGGAAGCCGCTTTAAACAGCAGGTTTAGCTGTCATGTGAACGTGTCGCTCTCTCATCCTCAGGTTTCCTGTCAGGAATGGGGCCAGGTTCTTCTGAGGAACAAAGAGTGGGACGTTGTGTTGGAGTACTCGCTGATGGCGTGGCGTTACACCAGCGAGTTACCACAGTGGGACACGGCGAGCCACAACGCTCTCAGAGAGCAGTGCTACGGTATTCTGGCAGCTCAGAGCCTCGCTGCTCTGCAGCACTTCCAGCCCGAGCTCACCAGAGGACGGGAGCTGCTCAGGAGGTAACGGAGCATCAAGCTTACGGTGGAAAAGCTGCCATTAAACATCTCAGTGATAAGCTACTGGTGTCACTTTAATGGCTTCTAACCAGGAAATGACTTAAATAAGCCAAAGCAAACCATGGATGTCTTACTGGAATCACTTCTTACCACCTGTTGAGTGAAAGTTTTCAGCTTTTTTAGACCTAAAACGTATCAATTTTCCACTTTTAGCCTAAAACAAGAGCTAGTCGCAGTAATAATCTAACTTAATTACTCCTAATATTAAAGTTTCACAGTGTAGCTCCATCATTCATCCAGAAATAATAGCTAAATAAAATGTTTTTAGGTGTTTGTGTGTCTGTTTATCCTGTTGCATCCTCCTCTTCAGACATATGAAGGTGCAAACATCAGTTTATGTAAAGCATCTTATTGGATGTAGGATCGTTAAAGCTGCTTCCTGTTTCTGCATCCATAGGTTGAAGATGGCTCAGCTGCAGAGCCAGTCGGTTGTTCCCTGCATTGAGGAGCTGCAGAGGATCATGGGATGCACTGATGATTTGTCCATGGACACTAAATGATGCATAAAGTTTGCCTCAAGTCATTTTTTTACATTGTAGTGTTTTAGGAAAAACACCACTACAGCATTTCCTCCAAAGGACGTGACAGCTGAAGGCTGGTGGGTCTGCAGATCAGCTGATATGCAAATGCAGGGTTTTTTCCCAAGCAGAGGAGAGATAAGTGCCTCGTAATGCAGACTCCCTGCATTTCATCTCTAAAAGCATCACATAAAGGAAACACACCTAAATGATTTCATTTAGCCTGTCCTCTGCAGATTGGCTTGCAGCCAGGAGGAGATGGTGACTCTACAGTGTGAACGTGCCGCCGTCATCTCTTGAATCGTCTCATTATTGCACTGTTTGTCCTGAAAACTTGAATTTTTTTTAAATAAAATGAACTAATTTAAATAAAGCCGACGCAGCTTGTGAAACTGAGCACATTTAGGCCTCTGTTCCTTTAAACAGGAAGCAGGGAGTGTCTCCTAGATGTCTTGCACTACATGCTCTGGTCTAAGAGGACGACCCTGATGGACACCAGTCAGGCTGTGAGGCTCAACCTGCAGAAATCGGGCTCTAATGGAGCGTTTAGTGCAGCAGCTGGAGGTCTGCTGGTATTGTTTCTCTTCCTTCGTCATGCACAGAGTAACAGCAGTGCTGCTGCTGGGTTGTTGCCCTCCCACGCCGTCCTCCATGTCTCCTGACGCTACAAACCGCCTCGCTACTGTATTGATTTGCCTTGTGGGATGAGCTGCACCACCTGTCGACATGCAAACGAGATCAAACAAAACCCAGAAAAGGATGAAGATGAGGATGCCACCTCGCCAGCATAACAGCAGGTGAAACTGTTTCCCGGTCGGTGTCATGGAGGATCACAGGTTACCTTTGTTTCTGCGTCTGCACAGGTCCGTTAATGAGGCGCTGCTGCAGGGAAGCATGGAAACCTGCAGGAGACCCGCCCTCTGGACCGGGTTTAGA
>JBAMIG010000026.1:10001426-10019657 GCA_037177335.1 Kiunga ballochi | reverse complement strand
AGCGTAGATCCAGATGTGTGTGTGTGTGTGTGTGTGTATATATATATATATATATATATATATATATATATATATATTTATTTATTGTCTGGTACAGAGAGCAATAATCATCAGACTATAAAATCAGTTTAAATGGGTAATATGGATTCTATCTCATTATCAGGCCTGCTGTTATTCATTCTGTTGCATAGTTAAAATAACAACATGCAAAGAAACCAAATAGTAAAGGAAATAAATCAACTTTGCAATACCAAGAACTGTAATGTTCTTATTCACAAACCAGAGCTTTTAATGAAATGCGGTGATGCTGCTGCTGGTTTTCTTCTACTGGGAGAACAAGGTCAAACCAGTTTATTTGTGTGATAAATATTACCCTACATTTAGTTTTTTTTAACCAAAACATTTGAAATGATGTCAATATGTTAGGGGGGAAAAGTTAAAAAAAGGTTTTGAATGATGTGAATGACTTTTAAAGTCACGAAGCCTTTTTGCAAGAACAACTTAAACACTTTGACGGCATCTCTGAAAACAAAACCTAAGTTAGTTTGAACTCTTTTACTGATGATCTGCTTGATTTCACACTGCAGGAGGCACAGAAGCATCCCATAGCAGCTGCACTGGGAGCGGACATGCAAGACCAACCTGAACATGTAACGTATGCTTTTACCTTTTTTTGTTTTGATATGAGTCCAAGTTGCTGTTTTAGTCTTTTAAAGGAAATAAATTGCACCTTCTTTTTTTTTCTTATTGAGCTCAAACATTGACATGAAGCTACATTTCTAATGTTCCCACACAGATTGGCTCATATCACACTACTGATCATCTCATCTGCACATGATGCAACATGCAGGTAGGAAACTGTTTAATATTTGTTTAATAATTGAAATTGACTAAAATTAGGAGGAGGCATGATAAAGACGTAAAGCTGTTTAACTTGGTTCCACATGATTACTGAACTGAATCATACATAAAGTTTCAGTTTGGGGTGAAATAAAAGAGGAAACCAGCAAATTAGTTTTATTTACAGTTTCTGTTGCTGAATCATGAAGGCAAAATGATGCTATGTCTGAAATTTGATGCCATCAGCAGAAATGAAAATGTTTTACAGCCTGGTACAAAAAAATATTTGACGTTTTAATACATGTGATTTATTAAACCTCCATGACAACAATAAAGCAGAGCATTTAAAAAATATATCATTTATTTGGTTTGATTTTATTCAGTACTGGAAGTCATTACCATTAGGGGAGTGTCCAATGGGTACCGGATATCCCACAGCAACACATTAGCATTATTATTATTTATTATTATTATTCAATCAATTTTTATCTATATAGCCCTTTAAAACACAAAAGTGACCAAAGTGCTTTCCAGTAAGATAAAAAGTACATAAAATATATAAATTAAACTACACAGTACATTTAACAACAGAAAATAAGACGAGTTATAATATATAACATGTGTCACTTAAGTGTTAAAAGCCATTTTATGTTTATTATTATTTGTGCATTTTCCAGGAGCCACAAAACATTACTAATATGGAAATAGTGGGAAGTGCCTACTAAGCCTGAATGAAGCTCTTTAGCTACCTACTGCTCAGAGAGGCTCTGTTCATCTCTTTATATCTTAAACACAATCATGGTTCATTTAATTTTACTTCACAAAAGCTTAAATCAGTCTCTATATATTAACTTTGATGCATCAAAGGGTGAAAGTCATGTCAACAGTTGTGTTTCTGCTTGTATCTGATAACTTTACATCTGGACGTGCCAGATGTGCTGAAAGTCTGCAGCATGGTGACTCAATGCATTTAAATTGTGTGATGTAGTGTTAGTACGCACAGCCGGTGTTCCTGGTAGCTTCAAACCTTCTCCGTTTTGGTTTACTTGTTTCCTTCTGACTGCTTATTTCTTTGATATGTTTCACAGACAGCAGGTGTGCTTTACCTGCCATTTCTCAGGGTTTGTTGATTCTGTTGCAGTTTTGAGTTAACTGGATTGTGGCTGGTTCTACTGGTCACGGAGACATTTTTCTACCACTTGCCTCATTTGTTTGACAAAATTGTGACATGTATTGATAAAGGACATTCAAAGGAAGGCGTCTCTTTATTGTCCCATCAGAATTTAATGAGTAAAAAATCAAAATGCATATTTACCAGATAATTCCACATATATTAAACATTATCTCTTTGTCCTTAAATGATCACACATTTAAATCCCGCCCTTCTGATTTCCAGGCTCATTGAAAACTTTATTTTTGTTAGAGCCCCTAAATGCATTATCACTACTAACTCGTCTAAATGCAGCTCTGAGTGACCGCTGCTCACCTCGGATGTGATGGATTGTTGCTTAGTCCAGAGCTTATGATAATGACTGCCTATGTGGTTTAACAATAGGGTATTTGTTTCTCCCACCATCCCTCGCTCAGAGTTAAATCGTGTTTTTGCATGGAGCACATGCTTTGACGCAGACGAGGAGAAACCATTAGGACTGCTGTAATGCAGTTTTTGGCAGGACTGAGAGCTGAGCATTCATTATGTCTGTTTCCCTTTAAGAACAACTTCATCAGCAATGACTTGTCATTTAAGGTCAAAACCTTGTTTCTTTTTCCTACAAAATGTTTTTTAAGGATATTTGACAGCTGGAGACAAACTAAAGTAGTACTTAAACAAAAGTATTGACCTTGGGAAATCAAGGAACCATTAACGGATTTGCTTTTACCTCCTTTGGCTTGTCTGCTTTTTGTGAATCATTCAGCTTCTTAGCCCTGAATCAACCTCAGCCGTCATCTCGTGACTCGCTCTGCAACGTTCTTTCTCTCAGACTTTTTTTTTTAGCACGAAACGGGGAAACACTGGACTCTCCTGTTGATATGAAATAAACTCTTCGTACCAAATGAGCATCTGTATTCCTCTTGCACGCTCTACTCACTCTGAGTGCCTTCTTCTGAAATTGCTGCTTTCTCATAGCAGCCTCTCTTATGATGTGATCTGGTAATCCATCTTCAAAAGCCCACCCACCCCTCCCTCCTTCTCCCTCGCTCTCCCGGGTCAACGTAGGCGGATATGCTGGTGCCCGAATATCGTATGCATGAAAAATTTGCCATGCCTGCATCTTTTTGCTTCGAATGTTGCAGCACAGCAGGTGATGGATAGGATGTGTCACTTGCTGCAGCGCTCAGGGCAAGAGGCAAGCTTTCGGAGGTGGGGAGGGTTCGTCCCCGAGTGTCAAGGGACTGAAGACCAAAAAGTAAAGGCCAAAGACCTCACCGTGGTGTTCACATTAAGTACCAAGCCCTGACAGGTGTACGCAATTCAATAGAGACAGGCATATGTCTCGATTATCTCCATTTCTGTAGCCAGATGGGAATAGTTTAAACTCCAGCAAGTAAAAAGACGAGACTTTTTATTTCCTATGGCTTATTTATTTAAAAAACTACAATAAATGAGTAATGCTTTGAGTTGTGGCATTTTAAAATCTTTATGATTAGTGATGCAGAATCGCTGTTATGCATTATAAAATGCTTAAGACTTGAGAGAAAAAAAAATAATCAGGTGTTCAAGCAGCTTGACGGAAAATGTTTGGCATTGCTTTAAGCTCAAAATGGAATATAAGCTGCATTTAAATAAACGGTGTTTAGTCGACGTGCTTCCTTCCATAGCTAGTACGGTTCCTGCTGAGTAATATCAACATGCTTTTTGGGTCTTAGACCAAAGAAGTGAAACTGGGAGTGCCCGTTTAGTTGCAAGTGAACCTCGGTCTGGTTTGCTTGCAGTGTGAATGCAAACGAACCATCAAATGAACCAACAGAAAACATATTGTTGCCAAACATGCTGGATAACCTGCTGCTACTCTGTTCAAGCTGAACAGATTCTGGTCAAAACTGCATTGGATTTGAACACCAAAGGAAAAATGGAAACCCTGTTGCTGGTAAATGACCAGTTTTCTTATAAAATATTATGTAACTGGGAACTGTGGCTTCATTTCTGCTCATAGATTTCACATAAATGCGGCACATTCTGGCTGATACTAGAGACGGATATGGAGCGCTTAGTGATAGATTGATGTACACATACCATAGACATAAAAAGAGACGTTTTTGTTGGTACCATCCACACATACTGGCTGTGTGAGTGTGTTTAGGCTTAATCCATGCTTTGTGTGGATATGCTAGATACTTCGTGGTTATCACTGGCCGCATGCCCACCCAACTGGCATCTTTAACAACCGAAAACACGTGACTGCACGTTCTCCATATGTTTTTAATGCTGCAAAGCACTTTGTGACCTTGTGTTTGCAAAAAAGCACTATGCAAGTAAAGTTTACTGGCTTACTTTGTCCGATAATGTCCTGAAGAGCTTGCTTGAGTTAGCTTTGATGTGCAGCAAATATCAGTTTGTTACTAGTGAAGAATTGGTTATGATGTACAAACACTTTCAAGATTAATATTAAATATTTCTTTTTAAAACGATGCAGATGTAACTTTAAAAAAGATCGTTCTGAAGTTTAATGTCACAAAGTGAAGTGAACTTTAGGTTTTCAGGCACTAAGAGCTTCAAAACTTTCAATTTGGCCGTCTAATTTCAACAGACTTTAGGTATGATGAGATTAATCGTGTCGGACGTGAACGGTTCCATAAGCACAGGTCCAAAAGAACCAGGTTTATTAATTTCTGGTCCTTGAGTGTAACGTCTCACATATCCCCCTGCTCCAACATGTCTGGCTAAAATTAAACCGCTTTTTCTCAGGTTCTGTACCTTCATGTCGACCCATTAATTTGTATTTGCCAAAGCAGGAAACATTTTAGACGTATCTCAGCTTCCATACATCTCACGCAGTTATAGGATCCAGAGAGCGGGGAAGGATGGGTTGAATAGCCCTGCTTAAAGCCCCATTATCTTCCTATTTTCTGAAACGGACACCCTGCAAATTAGCACATTTGTGGGGCATAGACCAACATTTCTACTTGATGAATGAAACCAGCCGAATGTTTTACCGGCTTATCTTGTGGACATGGTGTTAAGCGCGCATGCTGACGGGCTTAATAGCAGTTTTATAATTGATTCAGGAATGGCTGTGACGTGCTATTCGGTGCAGGCAATGAGCAAGGCGGCCTTCGGCACTCGCAGGTCCTGGTATTATTTCAACAGGCTCTCCGTGGCACGGAGAGTCATTGCAGTGGTGGAGAGCTAATGGGCCAGATGTAGGAACCACCTGTCCAGCGCCACGGTTCTGTATGCTGTTGCTGACGGAGGCAGTCATGCAGAGCGGCTGTCTGCTGGTTCTCGGGCAAGAGGCTTATTGCAGCTCATTTAGAGGAGCAACTGTGCTCATCGCTGAGTTTTTTTCCCCTCCTGTGTGCACTCGAGTGTGGCATTTAAAGGTAATGCTTTAGGTTGTGTTAACTCAAAGCCAGTATTGATATATTTTCATGACAATATCACAGCATGACCTTCTTTTTTTTTTTATCTAACAGGGGTCATGATGCAGCGCTATGAAGCCAAAAATCCATCATTCTGAATCAGCTGTCAGCAACATGTGGACACTTATTTATTTAGTCGACACACACACAAGCCTTGCTGTTTGTAGTATGTAGAATGAGGAGTGTGTTTGGCCGCTTGCCCATTTAATTCATTTAACAGTGAAGAAAACGGAGCACCTCTGGCGAACAGGCCAGCGGAAAATAGAGCTGTGAATCTTGATTGTGGAGGTAAATGAACATATAGGTCTGGAGGTGTGTCATCCATCTGTGAACAGAGATGCATTAGTGTGGCTACACCCCGTCACTTTTAACCTCGTAGACAAAATGACCTCACAGGGAGGAAGCAGGCTTTTGTTTTTAGATGTTCTCTTCATCATAACGTACTTGAAATGAAGAGAAAGTGGAAATAAAGTCCAAAGTGTATTTCTAAAGACAGAGGTTTCATTTAAATCTAACTTCAGGCAAGTGATGGTATTCAAGACAACGCAAGGCAGCATTGTACATATACTTGTTTAAATATTCATGGTGAGTTGGCAGGAGGTGTGTGTGTGTGTGTGGGAGTGTGTGTGTGTGTGTGGGGGGTGTGTGGCTGGAGCGTGATTTACACCGGCAATAAGTTTGTGTCAGCACAGAGGTCGACGGCACCCTCAAGCCAAGCTCGCAGAGCTGTGAAAAAGATGATGGCCACCTACTGCCATAAGCTCTTAAACTGTGCAGCTATTCACAACTATGTGAGCTGCAAGTGAAAGTCTTAACCCAACGTAAACAAGCTCATAAATATTTACCCCAAAATGCTTGCTGGGGTCGGACCATCTGATTGGCTTCAAAACGTAGTGTGTCGTGACTTTATTGGTCTCTGTTAGGAACACGAGTGTTAATGTACAAATTTAAGATGGACTTTTTTTTCACAAATCAGGCTCAGATAATATTTATTTTTTAGTTCTTTTTAGTTTTTAGTTGGCTTAGCAGCTGCTTCTTTAGTGTTAGGGGCTGAAATGTGATAAAGCAGACCCAGCTGATTTTGTAAAAATGAAAAAAAAAAAAAGTTAATGCAAATACTTCTAATTCACACATGATGAGCAGAGGTTGTATTCATGCTCCGTGTGAGGGCTGGCATGTTTGTAGGCTTGATTCAGAAGAGTAAAGGATAAAACTTCTTAAAACAAAACTATAGAAATGGATTGAAGAACAAAAGAAAAACTAAAAAAGATCCTGCAAGTATGAAGTTTTCCTGCTGCAACGCGCCTAAATTAAACCAGATGTTAACATCTGTGCACATCTGCAAATTACCCATTGATGTGAGTCAGGTGTGTTGCAGCAGGGAAACGACTTTAATGTTTTTCTGACGACGTTGCGTGATTTCAGATAACCAGTCTGATAAACGAACCTCTGAGAGGCTTTGCCTCTGAAGTGCTCCTGTTGTCGCGAGGAAAGAGAGACCCAAAAGCAGACTCTGAGAAAGGAAGACTGAATTAAATGTTTTATTTTGTAAACCAATAAAACTAATTGCTTGGTCCTGGCCGATGATTTTCTTGTATCTTCTTCAGGATTTGTTACCATTCAAAATCAAAGCAAGTCTTAGTGAAGCGGTTTGGTTTTCCTCCTGCGTTATGATGCGACATGCATGAATTGTCCTGGTTTGGCGTATTTTTTGCTTTCATTTCAACATTTGGCAAACTAAAGAAAACGCCTCCGCTTTCTGTCACAGCTTACACCAACAAGCTCCAACACTAGAATTGAAAAGATAAAAATAAGAAGTAAATTAGCTGCACTGTTTTCACTCCACAGACTGAGCATTATGCATCTCTGGTAGCTTTGCAGCTTCTGGGTTTTATTCTCAACTTATTAAAACCTTTTTAGCTGCAATTTAAAGAAATTGTTTTTAATTTTTTTAGCCCCTCAAAAAACAAACTACAAAATAAACCGTTATGCTAGCATCTATGCTAACTTTGAAGCCCAATCTTTAAAAAAAAAAAAACGTTTTATTTATAATATACAAAATGTACATTTAACATAACATCTGCCTAAATGCCACAACACCTTAAGCTTCACCCCTTCCCCATCTGTTAATAACAATATGCTAATTAGCTTAAAGCTCAACCTACTAAATTTAAAGATTTTTATAAAACTGGTAGGAGCTTATTAAAGTGTTTTTCTGTGAATCAGAGGAATAAGTCGTATTGCACAGTATGAGGTATAAACACATCACTATTTCACACGCAAAACACTGGGACTGAGGTAAATCTGCATTATTTTATCATAAAGTAACTGTAATAAATCATTAATAATGAAATCTCTCACATGGAATAAGGTTAAAATGTAAACAACGATCTAATTAAAAAGACTTTAAGTCCCAAACTTGTCCAGCATCAGTGACATGTTTGCTATTTTAACAGCAGAAAGATAAATGGCTACCAGAGGTAAAAATTAACACGATATTGATATAACTTATTTTTTAAAGACATGAGGCACGCATATATTTTTATAGCGCTGAGTTCCAGGATGTATATATTAAAACAGTGTCTCGCACACCTGCAAAACTGCTTTATGTGATGTTTCGTACCGTACTGGATGGTTTTCAGCACGGTAAGACATGCTACAAGTGAGCAGGAAGGGTGAATGGTAGTGCACCCTGGCTGCTACTAATATGCAATCAAGTGACCCCAGCCCAGGCTGCAATGAATAATATAAAGCCGATGGAGTAAAAATGTGTTGAATACAATCCCAGGAGGGGGAGTACAAAGGAACACATGCAGAGTAGCAAACTGCAAGCAAAAAGACCAAACTCTCAAATCTGAGACATTAAAATACTTATTAAACCTTTAAGCACCAAAGTTGCTAAATTGTGACTAGCATCTTAATTCATAAAACTAGTATAAATGTGGTGCTGAAACTTGCTACTACTTTTTACCAGGAGATGGCGAACATGTGTGCCTGTAA
The DNA here is from genome assembly GCA_037177335.1 of Kiunga ballochi. Classification (NCBI taxonomy): domain Eukaryota; kingdom Metazoa; phylum Chordata; class Actinopteri; order Atheriniformes; family Pseudomugilidae; genus Kiunga; species Kiunga ballochi. Next base: position 10,011,236 of record JBAMIG010000026.1, on the reverse strand, counting down.
TCTGAGCAGCATGTGGGGTTTTATTCAGAGTTTTAGAGTTTGGAAAACACTGTCCGACGCAGAGACGTGTAGCGAAGCAGTGGCAGTACAGAGCGTAGCGGGTAATAGGATTCCATACATCGCTGCACCTGATACGACTCCTATGATCCACAATCTGAGTGCGACTGGATCTGGTGTTCCATACATACACCAATCCACAAAAGCATTTATTAAGATGTATTACATGAGTGATTCATGTAATGACTATCACTGGTTAAATACCTCTGAGTCTAAGTTTTGGTAAAGCGAGGCAAATTTATTTGAGTTGTTCTGTACACATGTTTGTAGTATAACAGCTAAATGCTGCTTCTCCATGCTTAATCTGGTCTGGTTACTGGTCTGGACCAGCTGACCTGCGTCTGGATCTAAGAGCTCTGATTGGTTTATTTTCTCTGAACATATCAGATGTATTCTGGGTCTAATCCAGCCCTCTGGAGATAAATGCATAGATGAGTTTCTCCTGGTCTTTCTGGGAGACTAAACCTTTAATCTTGTTGTTTCTGGGGTAAAAGAAAGGTGCTGAAAGTCGGCTCTTGAGTCCATCAGCATGCCATGGTCACACACTTGATTGGTAGTTTTAAGAGCACAAGTCTCCAGTTGTTTACCAATGCTGACCCTTTTCTCTTTGCTACCAAACAGAATTATCTATTTTTTTCTTTATTTAATTGTAGAAACTTTTCTCATCCAGGAGTTATTTGCTCCCAAACCGGAAATTCAGTGGACTGCAGTCGTCTGGTGACAAAGACATAAAGCTGTGTATCATCTGCATAACTGTTTATAATTAATGTTAAAGCTCCGTAGTAGTTAATCCAATGGGAGCATGTACAAGTTAAACAGGAGAGGTCCTAGCACTGACCCCTGGGGTACTCCACAAGTCATTGTTACTCGCTCAGATTCATAGCTTCTGATTGTAACAAAGTAACTCCTGGTAGTGTATTCACACTGTGTACATGTGGAACATTTATAATTACCATGTGAAATACACAATAATGTTGGCTTATCAGAAGGACACTAGTGTGTCTGATGGTAGGGGACCGCTTGAAAACATGTGTACAGGTTTGACATTATTGACTGTCCTGTTTGGTGGGCGGAGTTAATTGATTACATATTAGAAGCAGCTGTTTCCTGCTTGTATATAAACACACTCACTCGTATTATCTGTTACCATCTGCCTCATTTTTGTTACAACTTTAGTTTGTAAGGTTTATAGATCCGATCGTTTGTATGGTGTATATAAATCCGATCCAGTTCTTGCTTAAATCAGGATGAAATTCATTTTTAATTAAAATTACCTGACTTGACTGAAAAAGTAAAAATGGTGAAATTTAGCAGTTTAATGCTGAATAGCAAAAGGCGTCAAACATCAAAATACCCCTGTCCTTTTCACCCTGTTCTCTGCTTTTCTGAGACGTGAATAGAAATCTATGAACTCTATGCTAGATCTGCTCTGTTTGCATTTCCAGCTCTCCATCAGCCATCACTGTCTGGGCCTTCCCTTCTGTCTTTATATCTGGAGCGACAGAGTGTCACTGGGAAACCCATTGAGCGCACTACTGGATGATGGCTTCATGCCCTTCCCCATCACACCTTTGTTCCATCGCCCTCTCCGAGTCATGACAAGGCAGGGGACGAGTTATCACGTCCGTCAGCTTTATGAGTCCCCGTCTACTGGAGCTGTGGTAATAAAGTCGGTGTGCTGCTTCTTCAAAATGGGGCGAGTCGGGGCAAGTGATGGGAAATTGGTCAGCAGAGTGTCGTTGAGAAGGGGTAGGAGAGTACATACTATACCGGCGGCTTCTTTGGATGCATTGTTGGTTTGATTAATAATGAGGAAAAAACCCTCATTCCTGCAGAGCAGTTTCCACCGGAGAACCTGGCTATAAAAGCCCAAAATAGCCCCGAATCCTTCAAAGCTCACCGAGAGCAGAATTTATATATACTGTCAAAGTGAAGGCTGCTGCAGAAAGCTGCAGTTTTATTTGCTCTGGAATGAAAATTCAAATGGCTTTGCTCTAACTGGGAAAGACGACCATAAACTGAATACATGGAGCTGTCAATCATGCACTGTGATCTGCGCCGGGTCAAAGGTCACTCCTTAAACCGTTTATTCCTGTGGAGTTGCAGCGATTTCATTTAGCCATAGTTTGCATATATCATTGATTCTCATTCAATTTGACTAAATGTGCTTGTAAAACTTTTGGATTGTTAAACTTTCTGCAGCTATTGTTGCACTTTTTTTTTTATTCTCACTGAGAAAAGAGGAAAGAAAAGTTCATATTAGTCCAGTTAAGCAACAACATTCATTCATTAGTATTAGTTATATTTACAGAGGTGAAAAGTTTATTAAGAATCTGCCCTGAAACATCATCTTTTCCCAGCTGCCAGGCTGTTAATGTTTCTGACAGCTGAAGCCAAACCCCAAAAATAGCAGGCCCGAGTCTGTCATGCTGTCAAAATATCCATCCTGGAGGAGTGCTGCTGACGGATTAGGATGCTGCATTTACATAACTGTCACCGTCTGGTCCGAGAAGAGAAGATAAAGAAGAAAAAACCTGCCCGGTTCCTCCCTCGGCGTCTGCACGAGGCTCTAATTTAATCATCCTGGTGCAAATCAATGAAAATGGATCTGATTGTTTCTGGACACCACGAAGCAAAGTGCATATTGTTTCAGTAGGGATTGACTTCTCCTGAAGTGGATCGCAGCTCCTGCGGGCAACGCCATGCCCTACAAGCAGAGCTGCATTTTAAATCAGCTGGAACAGAACCATTGCCACAGCCGACTGGATCTGTTTGTCCATGTCACTTTTTGATGAATTGAAACCGAAAAGACCCAAAGTGTCATCTGTGTCAGTCTGATTTTGGGAATTGCTTCAATGTCGGGAGTTTGTGTCAGTGTTTGTTCTCCGTGTTAGTTTGGCCCGTCTGGAACGTGGACTCTTAATGGGCTCGCTTAAATTTGAGGACAGAGCCAAAGAAATGTAGGATGAAATTTGATCTGCATGCTTGATTTCTGAAACGAGCACTGCAATAACTTGTTCCCTCAGGAGGAGCAGAGGGGGGGATGTTCACAGCTAAGTCTGGGTAAAATGAAGCAAATTCACCTGTTCACATCTTATTTGCTACCCATGATATTTTCAGCAGCTGTGCTGTTTTGTTTCAGTTGCAGCCCTATAGGGGGCGCTGACAACCATATGCATGGCACATTTAGCTGGAAATGGGCTGTTAAAGCTCTGACATGAGCCTTAAAAAGCCTGTTGGCTGTAAACTGCTTTTTACTTCGTGCAAAAAGGCAAAAACGTATTATTGCAAATGTATTTTTTTAAAGTAGGAACTATGTGGTCTTGTCTCAAAGCTATTGTCTGGTTTGCTTTGGAAGTAAGGCTACTACAGTCTGGCGTGCCTCCATGCCCCTTCCCTGCACTCCTTCATGGAGGAGCACAGCACATATGGCCCCCCAGGCAGTATGGATGGGTCTCTGCAATCCGGGTTGGAGGACATGAACACAAGATAAGTCCCATCTGTCATGATGTCCTCTCGCTGAGAAATGGGTAAATGGTGAGGACAATGAGAAGCTCCAGGTTCAGAGAGTTCACAATAAACTTTTAATTTGTTGAGCAGATTCAGTCCCAACATTTTGTTTTAAAGCTAATTATTCTTTTTTTTTTTTTTTTTTCCCCATTTTATAGTTTTGGTTTAAAGGTTTTGAGTTCTTTAAAGTAGATGAAGGAGATTTTTAGGGATATTCCACGATTTCCAGGAGTCACTTAAACACTCCAGTATGATTTTTAACTCATCCTTTATTTTTATTCTTCCTCCCATCTGAAATAACAACCCAAACTACTAGAAAAACACTCAAAGCACCCCAATAAGCTTATTAATTCTATTCAATTCAACTTTATTTATATAGCGCCACTTCATGACAGTGTCATCTCAGGGCACTTCACATCATAATAAGCTCATTCATTCTATAGCCTAGGAAAGGGAAACCAGAGATTGGATCAAATCTTTGGTTCTGTGAGCATTAGGCGACAGTGGGAAGGAAAACTCTTTTGTAACAGGAAGACAAAACCTCTGTCAGAACCCGGCTCAGGGAGGGCTGCCATCCGCGCGCGCGCGCGCACACACACGCATACACACACACGTACACACACACACACACACAAAGTACACAGTAATTCTAATTTCTAACCTTTTTTTTTTTTTTTTAAGGAAAAAAAATACAGGTCCAGCTACCAACATGTCCTGCAAATTTTGTATGCATCGTTCTCCGTCACACCTGAATTAATTGAATGGCCCGTTGCACGACTGAATAACACGGAAATCCTTTAGATTCAGCCGTGATGGAAGGATTACATGTAATATTAAAGGATGGTAGATTTTAAGGACCACACTTGAGCATCTCTTTTTATATAAATTCATTGATCATCAATCATTTATCATATAAAATAGTAATGATACTTACATGAACATAACACATTTTTAACAAATGTTATTATATTTATAAATGATACTGTTTTGGGTGTAAAGCATTCTGACATGGCTGCGTATATTTGTAAAAATGATGTGATACCTCACAGTATAAAGGATCTTTGTTTGGGTACCAGTGCCTAACCAGTTGCACCACCATGATTTTGGCGTGCCACGTGATGGGATTGTTCTTCTGTACCACACATGCATCATGCTGCTCCATTTAGAAGCTCTCATTAAGGAAACTTAAAGGTTTCTGGAATAAAGTTTTGGGTTTTTTTTTACATCTTGGACTTTCTCTACAGAAATACTGGATGGTGTTGGTGTAGCTCCCAGCTGGTTTCACTCAATTAAGTCTTTTGACACCAGCATAAACCAACATAAAAGAGCCAGATGACATAAACAGAACAAATGTTGCAGCTCTGCATTACTTTGGCCATCTAATTAAAATATAATGTTAAAGTTTAGCTAAATGTACAGAAAACATTTCCCGTCTCTCTTAAAGGTCAGAAAACATTTTAAAATACCTTGTTGCCACAGTCGATGCTGATGCTGCACTGTCCATCGTTATGCCATTGTAGCTATTTAATGGGTCGTCAAATTCCATTAATATCACAGCTATTTCAAAATAAGATACTTCCGTTTTTACATGAAATTTCAAAATAAAGAAATGTACAATGAGAGAAACTCTTTAAAACAAACACATCAACTGCCTTTACATCTATGTTTGAGTTCTGTCCTCCATCCTGCAGCTTTTCCATGCATCCCTTCTGCAACACACCTGAATCAAACGCTCTGCAGCAGCCTGTAACAAGCTGTTCATGAGCTGCGTTGGAGAAATTTAGCATCTGAATGTTGCAGGATGGTAGATCCTGAGAACCAAAGCGCCTCTGATCTAAACCGTGTTCGAAACGGAGTTAGATCAAAAGCATGATAACAACCATTAATCCTGTTTGAAAACGGCGTTCTTTAACTTATCCCAGAGCTTTAGAAGAATCTTAAAACAAAGAAGAATCTGAGGTTAAAATTGTAGCTGATATAGTAAATAACTGATTTATGCTCAAAGTATCATTCATGTGCTTGAAGTGATGATGATGAAACTCGTGTTGCATCAGGCTTCAACTGAGACTTCATCACACCTACTTGCTTGTATGCTAACAGTTTGTCTTTATGGTATTTTTTTTACTTTATTGTACATTTCTATTTATTTTCTTTGCACAACGTGAAGATGAATGCATGTTGCGTTAAGTTTAAAAGGTAAAAAGGTGCAAGTTAAGCCTCGCATGCTGCATCAGTTGTGTGGTTCTTAAAAGCTAACTTTGACTTTAAGCAAAGTTTGGACTTAATGTAAGAGGCTTTCCTATTAGGTTGTAGAGGATGTTTAATGCAGTAGGAACCATTATTTATAGAATGGATGAGTTGCCACTAAGTGTTTTTTAGAACTTGGAAGCAGTTTTATATAAACTAGATATTTAAAACTGGATTCTCTGTTTTGCTGCAGCTAAATGAAATGTGATGTCCTCTGGAGAGTCATGTCTTTTAAAACCTCTCTTCAACCATTCTTCACTATTTTTTTTTATTCTTTATAAAACTTTGAGCTCATTGTGTTTCCAGTAGCTTATCTAGTTTTCCCCTAACACTTGGTATCCTCAAACATAATTGTTATGCTCGCATAGATTGGATCAGATACAGATGAACCAGCAGAGAAAGCTTCATCAGAGGAGCAGGAAGTCAGCTGCCGCCACAGAACATCAGCCCAGTGCCCAGAGAAGAGATGTGGTCAAAACCAACCCCAGGACTCACAGCAACAGCCAAACCACAGCCCCCAGTGCAGACTCCCCAGAGGAAATCTAATATATTAAAGAATTAAGATAGAGGTTAAACAAAAGTGTGTGTGTGTATGTAATTTTTTTTTTATTATTTTACTGCGCGCGCAAATGCGTAAAATAATAAATGCGGTATTGGGTAAAAATTTAATCCGTAGAAAATTTCACATCTATCGCGCTCAGATGCGCCCACTTCTCTGTAGTAAATCTGATCAAGCACTCTGTGTTCGACTGCTTTTGACTGCAGCACTCTCGTGCGCAGCCGTTGACTGGCTTTGATGTGTTGCCGTTATTAAAAAGTAGCTACAGAAGTTACCACAGCTTCGACTCCGTGAGTATCAATAACGTTGTAGCATGAGGAGCCCACGATAAGGTCAAAGATAAAGACCACAACATGGTGTCAGAAGACCGAATCGCTGAGTAAAAAAAAAAAAAAAAACACCTTGAACGTTCGTTAAAAAGAGCTGGACGTATAGATAACCTTTTTTTTTTTTTTTTTTACCGCGCGCGTAAAAGCGTAAAATAATAAATGCGGTATTGCGTAAAAATTTTATCCATAGAAAATTTTACATCTATCGGGGAATAAAAATCTCACGCTATGCGCGTGAGATTTTTCTTCCCCGATAGATGCGCCCTCAGACCCGCCCACTTCTCCAGCTGCTCTCTCCTGCACTGACTTCCACTGCAGGGTCAGATGGGGATGGACCCACAATAGCCACTGAGTTTGTTTAGGAAGCTCTACAATACTTTACGACACAAGATAGAAAATGGTAAGCCATGAAAATGTAAATAACTGCTGTCTGTCACGAGCAATGACGTAGATTTGATTTCAATAACCCTATAGCTCACCATGTTTTTCAGCCTCGTGTAACTCAGTCAATACTGTCAACACAAAACCATGCATGTCGTTATTCGTATCACACACGTAAAACAAAAGTGAACAACTTATAGATGTAGCATGACGTATCTGTGATGTTTCTAGCACCCCCCCAGTGACGTCTGTTGTGTCATGTCGCTAATGTTTTTAGCCTAGCTGCTACGTTAGCATCCCCATCTATCTACTGGTTACGCTGCTTACAACGCAGGTTAAATTTATTGTTTTTACAAACGAGACTGTAAACACACCAGTAAATACAATTATAGATCATAAAAAGTGATCAAATATAAATATTTAAGTTATATTTTGACGGTGTTAGGTCTGTAAATGCCATTTTTAAAGATGTTTTCTTTTGAATGCTAGCACGGGAATGCTACACATCATTCTCCTGCACTGAGGTTAGCATCCTGTTTTAGCTTACCTCAAATCACCCAGACCCGGCAAAAAGGTTTAACATATGCAACGGAAGGTTATATTCATGTTATAAAAAATATGCAGTGAAGAAACTACAACTATTGAGGCAAAAACATTTCCGGGTTTAAGCTAAATTGGACCTTAGATGCAACCAGCACAGCATTGTGAACAAGTCTTACTCTTGTAGCTACTGCCGGGTATTTAATCTTTATTGTATTAGTCTAATATTGTAAAAATACACATTTAATCTGATTTACATACTCCATACACACATCGCTTCATTGTTTTGGAGCTCCGCAGTTTAATACTTATTTATTAATTTAGTCTCATTAGTCACTAAATGAATAAATTACACTATGGATATCTTAGGGCTTGCTTAGAGATTGGACTGTTTCCATAGCAACGGTTGGTATGGTGTATGATTGGTCAAAGGCCGTTTCAGGGGCGGAGTTTGCGAAAGTTCAACTGGCCTAAAAGATGTATTTATGAATATGTTTTAGGTTTGTTTACCACTCTGCCTGATCTTGTGTGTATTTGTTGTTGTAAATGAGTGGTAGACCTCGTAGGAGCCCAGGGTTTTACTTCCCTGGTCATTCAGTCCAGTTTGTTGTTCTGGTTCTGCACACTGGATCCTCACTGCCTGTTTGGTTTGTGCAGTTCTCGCAGACGGCTCCTGCAGCCTCTGATCTGGTTTCCATTTGGTGTTTGCACAATGTAGCTCCTTAGCTTGTTAGTCACAGGGTGCCATGTTCCTCTGTAATCTGACTGATGGCTGACAGATTATTGGCACATGAAATAACTTTGCAATAGAAAAACACTGAAGCGGTGTCTATGCTGCTGCTCGTATCGTAGCTGCTGAAATAGGCTCCGCCCCCTCAGATACCCTTTACTGGAATAAGCAAATGTAGAAAAAGTGAATGAATTGGGATGTATTTTATTTCATTATGTGTAAAACTGTACCATATTCTGTGTAATGCGTCATTCACTTTGATATAATCAAAAGGATTTTAAGCACTTTGCTTTGTTATATAGATAAATATAAACCAATGGCTTGATTTTTTGATTCTCAATATAAATATTATCTAACAGTGATTTTATTTCTTTACTGACGATGAGACAATAACCTGTCCTGATGAGGAGCTTTAGGTAAACACATTGTGACCAGAGAGGAGATAACTGAGATGAATTGATGTTAATTGGTTGTATTGCTTTACTGTATATATTACTTATTACTCTGCAGCAGCAATAAGAGTCTTTAAAAAAAAAAAGGCTACGCTAAGGTTAGTGTGATGATGGTAAAGTGTTTCCACCTCATTTTTTATAAATTATTGTAGGCTAACAGCTGAGGAAAACATCAGCTGCCCACTCACCTTTCTGAATGTTTAGATCTATTGTAGTGTGTGCCAAAGGCAGCCGTATCAAATGTATGATAATCTTTAATTTAACAAAGCTGAATTTCATGTCGTCTTAGCGTGGGAAGATGCCCACGCTAAGCACGCACACAATGAGATGTAAGGCCTGCTCCTCGGTGAGCAAAAGCAGCTCTTGATGGAGGACAGAGAACGCATTACGATCCCCTTTTAATCGTTTTACTCCTGTCCTATCCACCATCTGGATCAGCATAGTTTAGCATTAAAATGAGCAGGTGAAAGCTTTGATTAGCTTACATTCAATGTCCCGATCAGCTGCCACTACCATTAATGCTAAAGTGGAATGACACTGCAGCTCATAAGCTCCTCCTCATTCTGCTTTGCAATGGGTAAAATGATGCAATAGTAGTTTAACTGATGAGCCAACGGGTGATCGTAGCCAACACTTTGCACACAAAGAAGCAAGATGTCACGTTTTATGCAGGAATTATTTATTCTTGCTGACCCAAATCTTACCAGGATGGCAGGAACATTCAGCTAATCTGCTCCCATTTCTGCTCTTTTTGCAGCAAGGATCATTTTTGTTTGATTCATTTTACTCATTTATAATAATTATTAGGGATGTGTATTGGCATAAATCTGGTGATACTCATGGCTCTTGTCAAACTCTTTGCTTCCAACCTTTGTTTGGAAACCAACATATTTCAACTATTTCATCTGCCTTATAAGAGGCAGGGGCTGACTATATGCTCTTATTTTCTGCCATTGATAGGGACTTCTTCTTCTTCTATGGGGTTTTACAGCGGTTCATTGATAG
>JBAMIG010000026.1:9969668-9985032 GCA_037177335.1 Kiunga ballochi | reverse complement strand
CATAGCCTGCTCCTGGCCATAGCCTGCTCCTGGCCATAGCCTGCACCTTGCCATAGCCTGCACCTGGCCATAGCCTGCACCTTGCCATAGCCTGCACCTTGCCATAGTCTGCACTTGGCCATAGCCTGCACATGGCCATAGCCTGCATATAGTCATAGTCTGCACCTGGCCATAGCCTCCACCTGGCCATAGCCTGCACCTGGTCATAGTCTGCATCTAGCTATGGGTTTTACAGCATCAACAATTGTCTTGTTCGGATGTTTGATGTGAGGTGCTTCAAGAGGTTTGAGTAGCTTAAGGCAGGGTAGAATTGAACTTCTTGTGACCTGGAGGTGGGCGGGGCTTAACATGCCTCATTCACATTTGAAGAGACCACAGCGAAACGAGTTACTCCGATGACGCACTTCAGAACAGGGTTATAAGATTTGTATGGAGCGAGAATATTAGGGAAGGAACATCCTGGCGTTTGCCAAAACCACATGACGTGCCTCCTTAGCAAGGGGCGCACAGGGTACAAACATTTGGCTGCCATACAAGGAACGCACTGAAAAGTTCTTCAAAAAAAAACGTAAATATGCCTAAAGGTTGCTGTGTTGTGCTTTGTCACAACAGCACTAGAAAGAAAAGGGATTTAAGTTTTTATAAGATTCCTTCTGAGGCATCGAACCAGAACCAAGGTGTCCAACAATCAGACGTAGCAACACAGTTGGGTGGAGAACAGAAAAAGATTCTGGATCACTTTGAGATATTTTAGTAACATTTGATGCTGCTTAGTGGAGGACTGCGCTCCGAGTGTTTTTCTAGTTTTTAAAAAAAAAAAAAAAAGAAACTAAATTTAAATAATTTACAAAGAAATGTGTACTAGTTGTTTTATTAGATATATTTAGTGTCTTACCTTTGCTTTCTACTAAATACTCCGCAATATCGCCGCATTGCACAATGAGCCGGGTAGTGGGATCATCAACTCAGGCAGTTTCTTCTAGTTTAAAAAGACATTTTTCAAGGCCTGAAGTTTCAGTTTAGCGGCATACCTGGACTTTGAAGTAACTTCCAACTATTTGAAGTAATCATGTGACATTATAAGAAGTCAGACTGCAATAAGTTGTTTTTAGAATGGAGAGAATGCAGGGGTCTAATGAACCACATTCTTGTTTTTACCCTTCGTTGTACATTGCTGAGGAAGTGGTCGGTGACGTCAGTCCCTCCTCTTCCATAAGCAGGAATTCAGATCAACGCATTGCGGTTCTACTTTATACAGACAATAAATTCATGATTTACATGTTAAAAGGATTTAAAAGCATCATATATCTCCTATTAAAGTTGTTTAGGAAAAAGATCAGAGTTCTACTATTAAAATGCATTCAAGATGCTGCAGCAAATAAGAAGTTCACACATTCTGCCAAGTGGCTGCATGTAAAGGTCTGAAGATCCTTCCTCACATTTATACCTCTTAAGTTGTCATGACAACAGTTAAAAGAACAATATCTAATCATTGATTTCTCATCTGCTTTTCACATCTGGTTTATTTATCCCCACTTTTACAACCCCCTGTTTAAGCCTACTAACGCAGCCATATCTCTAAATCAATCAGTGGAAACCTTCCCATCTCAGCACCTGCCGTCATGACGGAGAAAACAGTTAGACATATTAAACACTATTTAGAGTCTCTCAAACATCCAGTAATTTTCCATTACAACATGCAAGGATTTCTTCTTTCAGGCAGGCTGTCAGAACTGCAAACAAACAGCCCCTCACTCTGCTTGTCTTCAAAGTTGCACAGTAACTGCTTGATTGAGTTGAGGGCAATTGAGAATGCAAACCTTGAATAGAGGGAGAATCAATGCAGTGTTTGTCCACGTCTTCACTCATTAAGGAACCTCTATTCACATCAGGATCTGTATATGACAAAGAAAGCTCACAAGTGCACACTCTGAGTCTGAGAAGGGCAGTTTTTCTCCCCCTCAAAGCCCTCCCCTCATCGAAATTCGCCTCACAAAGCCGTGGTGCCAGAGGCCAAAGTCTTGACAGGGGTAGCCCAGTGAGGGGGGAATCAAATGAGTCCCTTTTCACAGGCTGGCTGCTGGAAAGAGAAGCCTGCTTACCTTCAAGTCTGTAACACACCTTTCTTGTACAGAAAGAGGAATTAACAAAATTTATAACAACGTCATTGACATTGGGGTTTCTGTCTTCTACTTTGGTTTAATTTTAACCCAAATTTGTCCATTACAAGCAACAGGGCAGTTCAATACCCAACATGTTGTGCTATGCCGTGTCACTCCCTACCTTTTTGGTTTAATTTCACACTCTAAAGCGAACTGTACCAAGATTCACTCGCAAGTGAACGGAGAATCTCGTAGGATCTTTCTGCCAAAGAACAACAGGTGCTGGTTTGGTACAAGTGCGAGACAAAGAACCGGTTTTGTTTTTGACAGAAACAGCCTGGTTGGTTTTGCATCATTATGCTTTATGCATCATGCGATCACAAGCTGCTTGGCCCAGCACAGAAATGGTGCCTGGATTGAACCTGCTTTGAGAACCAGGAGCCGGTGCATAGCCTGGCTCTGGCTATGAACCCCCACTGAAACCAGCTCACTGAAACCACTGGTAAAGATGAATAAAAAAGATATCAATACAATTAATATAAAAATATTCCTTCAAATTAGTCGTTTTCTTCAGATTAAGAAAGTATTTTTGATTAAATTTTATTTATGGTGTCCTGCATGTGGAGTAGCCTTCCAAGTAACAATGACTGTAGATGATAGTAAACTTACTACAAGCTGCATATAAACTGCTCTATAATATTATGTTCTTAAAAAAATAGTAATAGTTTTATAGTAATTGGTAATCTTCTACGTGTTTTGCAGTTCATGAGAAGAAAACTACACCCACCATTACTGCTCAGAGTAAGATGAAACATGCTAACGCTAAGGTGAACGCTGCGACGTTCTCATGCTAACATGTTACACAATTAATTCTTCTTTAGCTGTGAAGAAACTCTGTTTGTTCAAATATGTTAAAGAAACCACAGAGACGGCAATGAATGTTTTTAGGAGTCAGACAGTTTGCAGCATTACTGTTGGATGAGTAAGGACCAGTATGACTGGGAATTAGCTCCCAGGCTAACGGACTAGCTGGAAAGCTGGGATACCGAAGACACACGTCTTTCTTTTTCTGCTTGTCTGTCAGAGGCTGGACTGAGGGCCTACAAGGATGTTCAATGTTATGTAAATACAGGGGTTTGGGAAAAATGTGAGAATAATTCACGCCCTTGTGGATACAGTTATTAAAATAAGAATAAGAAATGTATTGACTATTGAAAAACAAATATATCTCAGAAATGAATAGCAATGTGTCCCAATTCTCTCTTTAGATATGCACGTCAGTGAAGTCAGAACACATTTTTATCAAAAAGCGATGACTGCTCCATTTTGCCTGTAAAACCTTCTGGAAACTGGCCGATAATATTAAATTAGTGGGAATGGAGCAGAGCATTTAGAGCGTTCTCTCTTGCAAGCAAGGGTATGTTTTGTGCCAGGTCATGCAGAACGAGGTGCATAATTAATTGGGATTATGTCAGCATATTTTCTTTACTTTTAAATTATTCCCCAGTAGTTTGTCTTTTTTATGCAAGTGCTGGAGGCTTTTTTTCTGGACTGTTTTTTCTTTGTAGATTTGAATCTTTCTGATGTAAAACTATAAAACTTTTAGTTTTATTTTTAAATTTATTTGAAATTAAAGCTTTTTCTTGCACAAATCGCAATCTTTTATATGCAAGACTGATTTTGTGAACCTTCAGACTCTATTTCAGCAGTGCATTTATCCGCAAACTCATAGCACCACATTGCCTTTCTGCCTACTCCTTTCCAATTGAAGTATTTTGTATATTCTACACGCTGTGTGCTAAAAGAGGGCAAAGTATAAACAAAGAAGGGTTCAGTATTCATCTTTAGGGAATGTTTGCATCCCTACAAAGAAAGCATGAACACTTCAGAGGAACGCAGCTCTGAGAAGACGGAAACGTGAAGTTTTCCAAAGTCCACATGCGGGTTTGGGTGAGTTTTTCAGAATAAATATGTGCAAGAAACTAGTTTTATCTAAATAAGAAATTGGTTGTGAATGAATGGATGAATGCGCACTGCAGGTTTCACTCCCGCTGCTTTTGTCTTGGCGCGAGGATCTGCTGATCATGTGGCGCACACAAACATGCGTTCACACGCTGAGAATTCCTGCTTGTGCGTTTATTTTGACAGAAACGACCCATATCCGGTGCACTCTGAAGATGCATGATCACTTTTCGCATCATATCTGCGCGCTGGGGGAGAGAGAGAGGCGGTATGTGATGTGTCCTTTTTTTTTTTCTCCCTCATTCTGCACTTTGGAAATTTGCGCTCGCGCATGAAGCTGAGCTCACCTGCTGGGTCTGTGAGCGGCCGAACTGCTATATTCACCAGGAGAACCAGTCCTCATTGATCTAGTTGCTTTGATCACATCTCACTTGTGATTTTTTTCCTTTTATTTGATTTTGTTCCTGCTTTTGAAAGTGACCCTGCTGCAGGTGTTTTTTGTTGTTCCTTTCATTTTGCGCTCCGGTTTCCACAAGTAGGGACTTATCAATATGTGATTTGGGGACAGACGCCGCGTTTTTTTTTTTTTTTTAAGGGTTTTTTTTTTAATTATTTTTTGGAGAGTGGACTATTTCACAGCTGGAATTTCCTTCCAAAGAGAGAAAGAAATCCCCGTTCCTGTTTGACTCTGTGCGCCAGTAGAGATTGCGATACACCGGGATGGTGTGAGGCCACCAGAACTGAGAGCAAAGTGGACCTTCATCGTTTGGAAACACATCCCGGGTAAGTTAAATCCATTATTCCGCTCAGACCTTATCAAAGTTGGACGTTGATGCTCTGGGAATTTGCAGAACCCAGTTTGAGATGATCCATCATGAGCTGCGGCATTTTGCATACAAAAGGCATCGCTTTATGCATCATCTCTCTAATCAGCGCGTTAGTGCTTTACCAACATGCGGCACTTTAAATGCGCATTTGGAGAGCACACGTCTTCGCCGCCGTTACGCACGAAACCCATTCGCTGCTTCCTCCTCGGCTGCGGACGGAACCTCCGGTGCAAGGCTGCAGCACGGTGGCCCAACTGGACCGCTGAAAGCCGATGGCATTTGAGACAAAAGGTAAATAAACGACCCGAACCGCTTGTTGGGTCCTTTTGGGTGGACCCGAACGGTTTAACGCATTTGCATCGCTTTCTTTGCGGTAACGTCGCAGTGTGCGGATTCGCGCAGCACTACTGGTGCGTCAGCAGCGTGCGTGTTTGTGCGCGCGTCTTTACTGGACACACGCACATGCATAACTTGTGTGTACGACAGAGGAAAGAGGAGCCTGGGCTTAGTTACTTCACATTATTTCTGCTGAGTGATTGTTTGGCAAGTCGGCTCTGAGCGCTTGTCGCGTGCCAGTATTTCCTCTCCTGCTTGGATGGATGATGGCTTATGATTGTCCATATGGATGTTGGAGTTCTTCTCTGGCTTTAATCATGTTAGGGTTTGCCAGTTGAACATATTAGGGAATCAGCAAGTGACACTGATATAAAGTTGGAGCAGAGGCTTAAGAGGCTACTGGAAGCTGCATCATTCTGCAGAGATGGCTCTTTTATTCTGTCCATCTACAATCCACAACCTTCTCAGACCAGGTGCTTTTAGTTAGTTTTATATGTAGTTTTACCCTTTTTTTTCCTTCTCTCTATCCATTTGTGGCCCATTTTGCAACGTTTGCCACCAAACCTTGTCGCATTTTGCTCAAAATCTTTCCCCGTATTTCCCTTGTTGACACCTGAGCTGATATCTTGAGATGGAGGAGTGTTTTTCATGTCTACAATCTGGGGTTAAGCTTGTCCGCAGGAGCAACCGGCACCACATGAATTAATAGGTAAGTGGCAGCAGCCACTTAACAGAAGCCCTGCAGCTACATATTGAGCCGAGTAGAGGGCTCTCATACAGAAATTGATTTAGACCGAGATTATGTCATCTGGTTTTGGCACTTTTTGTTATTTCTTTATAGGTAGCGACTATATTGGATTTCATGCTGATGGACACCAGCGTCCTTTTATTAAAGTCAAATTGGCACTAATGGCGTGTTTTACTGCCTTTTTCAGAATAAAAGATTTACTTAAATGACTAGATTTGACTTTAAATCAATAGAAATATTTAAACAATGTAATTATTAGTTTTTTATATCTCTATGAACAGAAATTTGATTTTCATTCATCAAATCCCACCTAAATATTGGGCTGAAGCAAACCATGACATGGCTTTTTCATGTCCCTCCGGTAAACGGATGGATCTGAAAATGTCACCCCCACCCACACACTTCCTGTCTTGATTGATGGTTTTAATTTTCCAGGAGCTGTCACCAAAACCCATTGGCCTTGGCTTTGCAATCAAGGGGCGGACAGTCAAAGGCTTTCAAATGAAAGAGTTCATTAATGCGGTGGGAAATAAGGGTTGTCTCACTGTAGAATATTGGCTCTGTGTGAGAAGTGATCGGCGCAATTGATGAGGATTTGCGAGTAAGAATGTTGGAGAGGAAGTTGAGATGGGGCCACCTAAATCATGGCTATTAAACGACAATAAGACCAGAGGGGGAATGGGAATGCTCGGAGGTGATTGCATGTGTCAGGCCATGTGCGTGTGAGCAAATATCACAAATATACAGGAGGCTGAGTACCTCACTGCTGCTTGGAGCTGTGCAGAGCTATTGACTGGAATCTGAGTATAGGAAGCTGTGGACTACATGCATAACAGATGTCTTCAGAGTTAAATCTTTTGAAAATCCAATCCCCCTGAAAATGAGATTCCTTTTCTCTTCATTTTCCCTCGCAATCATCGGGCATCGATCTGATTCCAGGCTATTTTTTGTGCGTGTTGCTGCCATCGCGTGAGGAATTGACGAGTATAGTAGATCAGATGGGTGATTGCAGGGCTTTGCATGATTTTTGTGCTCTTATGAAAACATAGGAAGGCGAGGAATCTGTCTTAGAGTTTCCACATGTCTCCTTTGGTTGGTAAACCTGCAGCACGGTATCACTATGTAAAGTTTTAAAGCAGTTTTAAAACCGTAGTAACCCATCAGGAATCTTGTTGTATGGTTGGGGATTCTGAAAGCACAATTATGTCCTAAATTTATGAAGTAATTTGCTTCAAAGTAAGAAATTGACTTGGAACCAGTAGGTGAGCCATTTTTCATGATTGTATTTATTCCCCAACAGAAAACCTTTTAATTGACAAAAGCAGCTGATTACAGGTTATTGACAGGATCCATGTTCTGTGAGGATGTTTTTATCCGGGTCAGTTCTTCTGTCGACTAAACAAAAACGTCCATCTTGGTTTCCAGGACATGTACTTGCTGATTAACCATTGGCACATCAGGCGGCCATTTCTAAAGAAAGTTTGTCTAGAATAAGAATTCCACCTAACTTTGGTTTTTTGGGCATCATCCCAATGAATTTTAATTACTTTCCTTACCTTTAGTTTGAACTTTGACTCCATCAGACTGGTGCCTGCGTCTGAATCTGTGTCATTGGTGGACGACCAGTTGATTTTTTAAAGTCCACGTTTGCCCGTACTTTCCATTTTGCTGTGTACAACATGAGGAGGATCAGACCATTCCTGACAGAACCCACCACACAGCTTTTGGTTCAGGCTTTAGGCATTTCACGCATTGACTCTCCTTACTGGGAGCCTCCCAGCATGCTGGGTAAAACCTCTGCAGATGGTTCAGAACGCAGCAGCAAGTTTGGCTTTTAACCAGCCAAAAAGAGCTCATGTCACTCCTCTGCTAATCAAGCTCCACTGGTTTCCAGTTGCAGCATCAAATTCAAAGCTTTGCTTCTGGCTCACAAAACATTAACTCACACAGCTCCTGTCTACTTTGACTCCTTGATCGAGAGCTACACTCCCTCTCCACAGTTACACCAGTAAAGGACGCCTTTCACTACCACCACTACGCGAGGCTAAACCATTAGCTCGACTCTTCTTCTTTGTGGTTCCTCAGTGGTGGAACGAGCTGCCAAACTGTACCTAATCTGCAGAGAAGCAAGCTGAAGACTCACCTGTTAAAGACTCTTCTATGTGACTTGGAGACGTTTATCCATCTTATAATTCAGCACTGATACAGGGAAATGAATTTGAACCAAAATGAAAACAATGACTGGTTCAACGCCTGTATCCAACCAGACTTGCAGCAATCTATCAACTAGCTATGCTGTCCCCTATTGTTTAATGTCTGTACAACTGTAAGTAGAACAGAATAAACTTCAACCCATATTATAGAAAATGATTGACTGCTAAAAACTGCAAATTCTCTTAAGTCCAGTCAGACTGAACACTAACTGATGCGTCCAAATTAAGATGCTTTTCCAGTAAGACGGAAAAATAATTCTCCCATTAAGGAGTCGTAAAGCTTACCTGGAATCTGCACTCATGCAATGAAGGGAGTCTCTGCAATCACAAGGTTGATTTAAACACTTTTGCAGTCGCAGTAAAGAGAGGAGCAGATGCAAAGTTATCAGGATATGTTACTGGTGAAGAATAAAGGAAGAAGGCATGTAGAGCAAATAAAGGTTAAGAAGGTTGTTTGGAAAGTGGTCATTTCCTGCTACAAGACTAAACCGATGGGGGAGTGTGTGGTTATTTAGTTTCTCAGTGGGAGCAGTGGTGGGCTCTGCTCTGTTCAGATGGGTCTTTTGCATCCATCTGCAAGCAGGTTGCAAAGAGATTGTTTTCTAAGTTACATCTTTTAGAAGGAAGCATTTTTACTCGCTTGCATATTTGATCTGGGAAATCTGAATATCTGGACAGAAAGGATGCGTTTTATGGTGCAGAGGGGAAACTTTTTGTATCAGTGTGAAGCTAAATAGAGTTTTTCAGTCTCAGATGATTTTAGTATCATTTGATGTTTCAGTCAGTCTAACATGCTGCTTCTTGTTGTTTTTTTTGTTGTTTTTTTTGCATTTCATAGTGTGAACTTGATGGGATGTCCACTTCTAGGAATGTTTGTGGCTGTTTTCAATGTTTTTGACTCTAAATAGCTTGGAAATGTATTTTATTATCTTGTAAAAAAAAACTATCTTGTTTCATTTAAAGCATTGCTGTTTGTCCCACTTTGCATTGTTCTAACAAACACCAGAACTCTCCAGACCAGCTCCAGCTTTCTCTGTATATTCTGACTATGTGTGCTTAGTTGCCAGTGTTAAAGTGTAGCTCACATTCATTAAAAATGAACTACTTTACGGGGTGAAGGTGCAGTCTTGAAATGAGTGAGAATGAGAGCCGCATTAAGCAAGAGGACATCATAATTTTCATTACATATGACTAAGAGGAGCAAGGAAATTAGATCAGCAGCTGCAATAACGGCAGAAAAAGCGCTGACTGCTTTGTGTCAGTTCATGACACAGTTTGTGCCAAGGCCAAAACAGAAGTTCAGCTTCTACTACAAGCAAGCAGCAACCTCTGTTGGGAAATAAGTGAAACCTATGTGGAAGTGACAAATTGTAGACCCCCTCATTCACTAGGTGTTTCATAACAGTGCAAAGCCCCATAGACTCCCATGTTAAAAAGGCAGAAATAGGTTTACTGCCTGGTTCAAATAAACATTTTAGGTGTAATAGGTGGTTATCTTTAATGAAAACTGTAAAAAAGTAGTTAAAAGAACATGTTTAGTTTTTTTATTCAAATTTGGGATATTCAGGGTGTGTCTTTTGACAGATAAGTGGCAAGAAAGCAGATTATAGCACAAATGCTGTATTAGCTTAGCTGGCTAACGGTGCGCCTTAGCTTTAGCTAACCTATCTTCGTTAGCAAGCTCTCCTATTATATCCGAGTTAGCTAATTTAGCTCTTAGCTACCGGTAGCTCAGAGATAGATGTCATATCCATGCCCACATTTGCAGCCTCCTTCTCAGCTTCACGTCTTTGTTTATGAGCGACACATAGATTACGTTCTGCCAGATTTCTTTTCATGTCCTTTTTTGAAAAGAAATAATAATACATGTTAACGTATTAATATATATAAATTCTTTCTTGTGTAAAAGCGGCATAATGTCCCTCGATGTGTCCATTTGAAGTAATTAATAGACTTCATAGAAGCAACTGTACCTCCACGATGTCCGTTAATGTCTGATTATCCTCCATAAGCAATAAAACATACTGTATTATGAAATATTGAGATAAGGGCTTGTGGAAAGTACAAATATTTATTTGCATGCTAGTGCTAACATTAGCATTAATTCACCCTATGGGTAGCTTATAGAGGAAAACAAACTGATATTTAGGCCTTGGCACTGTTTTTAATGTTATATCACACTAAAAAATCCAAGAAAATTATGATTCAGGTTTTAAAGTATCAGATTTAAGCAGGCATAGCAATACCTAATGCAATTCATGAAGGCCACATTTTAAGTTTATACAGTGCAGGTGGTTGCAAATAAAAATCCACATTGAACACGGCCTCGAACCTGTTTTACTTTGATTAAATCCACCAGGCATGTCTTGCACTCAAGTTGAAATACATGTAGAAAATCAGCTGTAAATACTATGTTGCCTCAGGGTTTCATTTGAAGTAGCTAATGACAAATGAAGAACTGTTAATGAAGCACTCCTTGATTTCACTCACTATTAATCCCTTGATGTGACCGTTCTATTTAAGCTCCTGCCTGGATGAAAGGAGGGAGTTTGGTGCAAACAAAGCATTTCTACTCCGTGCACTAATGTGTGCATTGATATACCGTTGTGCATGCAGATAGTACATCCCACTTAAGATGCTTTATAAAATATAAGCATTTTCTTTCAGTATACATCCCCAAAGCCATCAATGAAGCTGATCTAATTCAGATTTTGGGGGAGATCTGCTAAATTCCTTGTTACTGTGATCAAAATGTGAATGCAGACTGGTGCAGTCGTGCTTGTGTTCTCATAAGAGAGCCGCATCTGCTTCAGCTTCCTGCAAAACAATGTAGTCTTAGTACTTTTTTTTTCTTGTCAGCTGGCATTTCGTGCAGTTTGTTTCTGCTTTTTAATATCGCATTCAACACCAATGTATGGAATGTCACAACAAAGCCTACATGAATGAGTAAGCACAGAGCGGATGAGGAGAGGAGGGGAAATGGGAGGAAGAATTGCTCATTTTGCTTGCTCTGGCATGCAATTTCCATCTTCTTTCCACATCTCTCTAAAAGCTATCTAAAACACATCAACTTCATCTTTCTGAGCTGGCTGGGTCTCAGAGGATCACCTCCAGACACGGCACGATGGGGCTGCAAACAAAGACTGGAAATAATAATGCTGTTCTCTTGCTTATAGCAATGGGTCGCTCATTCTCTCGCTTATTAAAAGGGGGATGGATTCATTGTAAACATCAATTGCCCCCCAGCAACAAAACAAACCTGTTTTGAGGTTAAAATTCTCGCCTCAGAAGTCCTTTTCATCAGAGAGAGTTCAACACGAGTATCTCTCTGCCTCCTACTTTCTCTTTAGTTGTTACAATTGACCAAGCGCTACGTTTGAGCTGCAGGGCATGCTACACCATGGGTGATTGCAACTCCTTTTATTTTCCGCTATAACAAATGGGAAAATAAATGCATTTGATTCTGAGCAACTTTAGCCTCCCACCACCCCCACAGACACGTATATACAAAACACAGAAGCGATTGCATACATTTAGGAGCAATGCAAAGAGACAGCTGGAAATGATGCCACTGCCATCCTTTTATTAAGGCATTAAGCATCGCACTGTTAAAATTGAAATGCCATTACATGGAGAAAGTAAATAAAGCTGGTGCAGCAGCAGACGCTCGGCTCCATTCACATCCCGTACATGGAGGCACAAACACCAAGGTCCTGCAAAAATAAAGAGGAAAGAGAGGCCATGAAATGATTTCAAAGGATGAATGTTCTTTATACCTATAGCATCACCCGGTGAGTGATTACACATCTAGTCTTTACCCTGTAAAATTCATGTCGCTCATACCCAGAGTGCCTTTGTTTATGATGTCAACACTTTAACAACAGTTGTGTGTGTGTGTGTGTGTGTGTGGGGAATTGTGATCAATAGCTTAGTACACATGTTTTATAGGCATTTCCAGTCCATCCAGGAAGTCTACAATCCAGCCTCAAGATGGCTGTTCTGGGATTCATTGATTTGTTTTTGGGGGGATTTAATATGTTAAATCAACAATAATGTATCATAAAAAACAAAGATCTCCATGGTTGTGTGCGAGTGCGCATCCTCTGCCCGACATAGTGCTCAATTTAGTGGACACGTCATGTAATACAGGTGTCCGAATCTACAGAAAAAAGCTGTGCCTTCAAAATTACCCACAATGCAGCTTAATAAATAGCATCGATGGTCATTACACGGTTATTGTACCACAATGCATTGTGGGCCGTAGCTTCCAGCGGCGGATTTAACACGAACATTTAAAAACTGTTAACAAAACACTTTAGATCCCACACTTTTATTTCATTTACATTGAGTGTATATGGTACAAAGAATTAGATATAAGGTGAAGAAAGAAAACACTTTCCGGCGACTTTAAGCGCGCTACTGTTGCCATGGTAACAGCCGGTCGTCACGCTATGTCCGACAGCATGAAAATGGTGAGCTTTGGTGTCCAGATCACCAACAGAATGGAGGCGCTATGTAGTGAATAAGGGGTTAGCACAAAGTGTGCACATTCAGACACAGCCACTCACTGCCAAGTTGCTTTTCATTGGTGATGTCACTTCCTGTTTAACTTTCCACCACTGACATCGCTAATGGTAAGCAGCCAAAGATTAACTGAAGTAACTTCTGCATGTTGCTTAAAAGGGTTGAGTTTCTACAAACAGTTGCATATTCAAAAGGCAAGATGGAGGAAATTACATATAATATGCTTAAAACTCATGCATGGGTGTTAGTGGTACAAGCTACATTAACCAGTGCAGCGAGGAGTAGGAAGATCCAGTAAAGCCATAAAGCCTAACGGTAGCACCGGCCACAGCATCCCAATACATACAAAGAGGAAAGTACATTTATTTCAACTCCGCTTTATTTGTGTGGCACTACTTAACACTTTATGTATCGACGTCTTATGTAAGGTCGGAAAATATAAGGATGACCTTTTAATGGGAGTTGGAAGTATCATCCAGCTTTATTTGAATCCATTGCTCAGCCGCAGCATTTCCTATATATCTAAACATAACAATTCCAGTAATAATCCAGTCTGCAGTTTGCTAATGATGGTAATAATTTTATGCTGCCAAGAGATGCTTTGCATCACAGCTGTGGGGCTGTTGAGGAGTGGAGGCGGGTGGGGGGTAACTGTCTTTTTCCCAGCCAGAGCATGGCTCTTGTTTCCCCCATCCTGGACCAGACCCACAGAGGCCGGCTCTCAACAGGGTTCATGATTTATGGGCCACTTTACGAGAAGGGCCTGGGGACGCAGCACCCCTTGTCCTCCGATATTGAATCCCTGCTGCCGAGCATGGAGATGCAGGTCGTCTGTTATTGTGAGAAAGCTTATTTGCATTGCGCAGTTGAGCTCTCAGCGGTAGCTACAGCATGTCTGCTCGCCCGGGCTCTCGAGTTTGTTTTTTTGCTCGCAGGGCAGCTGGTTTGCAGACATGTAAGAAGCATTTTCAGAGAGAAGGCGCACAGAAGACGAATGGTTCTCACATTGGTGTGTGTGCGCCTGTGATTGTACGCAATGCTAAATATTGTTTGGACACCTGCCTCTACAAGAAGAATGTTTTCTTTTATTAAAGCCTGGAAAAAAAGCTGCTTGACAATATCAAATAATTTAAAATCACATCTGTATATCGTTTATTGTCCTCATAGACTGATCCAATGAGAGATTTTTTTTCCTAGCTATTGATTTAGATCGAACATTTACTGTTTTTTTGCTCATCTTGATTCTTCCAAGTGACTGATTTGATAAAAAAAAATAAGCTGGATAAATGTTTGGCTGGTCTTAGTGATTCTAGCTGCTGTAAGGTAGGCGTTTATTAACTTGTGTTAATAATCTGACAATCCTCTTTCATTCCCCCTTAAATCAGCCCACGGTTCTGCTGCTTAGCAATCCAGTACATAAAGCTGAAGTGATTTGGCAAACTATAGTATGTAACAGGGCATTATTTCTCATTTTCTAGGTCTTTACCTTCTACATTTTAGGAGAATTTAAGCTAGGCATTTTTATCGATTGCTATTAATATTTCTTGCTAATCTGAGAAGCTGCTCTGCAGTGCGGAGGGATGTCGACATTTCTGCTTCCAGGGAAACTTTCTGCTGCTGTTTTACTGTTAAATATGCAGTTTTTCTTAAATTCAGAGCTCCTTGGAGAACGCAGACTTTGATGCTCTTGACAAAATAGCATTAGCATACTCTGAAGTTAGCTGGAAACTCGTAGGTTCAGCAGCAGATCAGTCTCGGTGTCATACATGGGTGTGTTTGAGGTTGTGTGTAGGGGAGATAAAGAAAAACTCCTCCACCAGTGAATTTCTAATCACTGCCGTTGGTAGTTACTAGCTTTGCTTGAGGAATGTTTATTTTTATTGAACGTTTGACTGAAATGCAACCGCTGCTGCTACATGTTTGGGTGTAGCTAACGTTAGACTTTAGAAAAGCCTGCAGCATCAGCTCGTACAATCATCCATCTGTTACTGTGGGAAGCTTCCCTTCAAGGTGAATGCATTTTCAGACATTGACCTGTGACTGTGTTTGAGTTTGATATCAATGTAAAGGATAAAAGCCATGCACTTAAGTTTTAAGACTAGCTACATTCTGTTGCACATGTTACTGACACAGAACTTGTTCCACATCATTTGATACAGATTTACTGGCTGAGCTGTAGGAAGAATAAAGTGCAAGTTGTAGAACAAGCCGTGTTGAAGGTTAAGTGTCTTGTCTTTGCTTTCTCTGGTACGATGTAACGCATAGCCCTAACCAGTGCCATTTAAACCAAATTATACAGTTTGTCAAACTGGGAGGCATCACAGAGTATTTCTTTATAAAACAGGGCTTAAATGGGGGACGAGGCTAGAAACTAAACTTTGATAATAGTATTCAAAGTACCACATGATTACTGCTCATATCTTTCATTCAATATCAGTTATTTTCCTTTTAAATGCCGATTGATTAGTTTTGGAAACAACACAAAGAGGGTTTTAGAAAAAAAACTTGGGTGATGTTTAGAAGCAGATGCTAATGAGGTTTAAACAGGATGTGGTTAGCATTGTCCTCAGACTTGCATTACAGGACTGTCTCAGAAAATTAGAATATTGTGAAAAAGTTCTTTATTTCCTGTAATGCAATTAAAAAACATGA
>JBAMIG010000026.1:9931933-9948160 GCA_037177335.1 Kiunga ballochi | reverse complement strand
ATGGCATCCGATTTCCCCGCAGTGCAACGATCAATAAATTTTCCATATTAATTAAGTCTCTGTCATCTCTAAAGCCTCCTTCAGGGATAAAGCTCTCCCTCGTCTCCTTATTGGCCAATCGCAGCCCTTCGCAAACACTTCCCCCACTAGCTGTTCATGAAATGCATATAAGAAGTGCTGCATTAGGAGCGTGTGTTTTGTTCAGTCAGTAAGAAGTGGAAAGCATCATAATCTGAAATTTACAAGAAGTGTTTTTCATTTATTCCCCTTCTTTTACGCAGAGGCAGCTCAGCGGCATGCGGAAAGTTCTCAGCTGTGGCTCAAACAGCCATGAAATGCTTTTACAGCCCCGGTGGCCTTCTAAAACGATTAGATTCTATTAGCGTGTGAAACGTAAATAAAAGAGAACATGACAGATTTCACTTCGTGGGATGCACACAATTTGTTCCTAACCCTCGAGGAGAAAACGGGAATAGATGTAAAAAAGAAATGAAATAAAGGGAGAAAAGATGTGCGGTGAAGCCGAGTGATTACAGGAGGCTCTGATCCCCAAACTAAACATCAAATGTGTATCTTCTGCTACCTGACATGCAATACAGATGCATCTCTGCATCCTGCCAGGCAACAACACTCGACCTCACGGTCCCACGTGTTTCTGCACCGTCAGCTCTTTCCTCCCTGAAACAGGATTAAAAACGCCACCTCACTCCACAACCTTTGCTTTTGTTGTGCATGTGATCTTGCTAAAGGGCAAAACAGCCGGTTCCGCTCTGATAGAAGACCCCTCCATCCGTCCGTCATCAGAACCACTTATAATGTACATTGCTTAATAAACGTTAAGACGGCTAATTGATAGGATTCTTGTAGTGTTGCCCTCTGAGCGGGTGTAATGAAGCCCGCTGGCTCGCTGCTACACTTTTTCATTCACAGAGCTTAATGAGTAGTGAAGAGGCTATTGTCTTCCATCAACATATCACAAGGTGGAAGAGAAACCATCAAATAGGCTGATGAATGATTAATATTTCCTACCAAGAACTTTTCTGCACACCTGCAAGGGAGAGTAATTAGAAACGGACCGTTGTGCTTATTCACAGGCTGTTATTAAACGGCGGCGTTTATTTTCAAGATCCAGCCCGTTTGTCGGGTTTAATGGAGAGACATCTGGCGAAACATCTGGGGGGAAAGCAAACAAAGTGGAGCGGTTTATGCTAATTCTATTTTTCGGTTGTGACGAGTCGTCTGTCCCAGTTCCGTCTGAGATGCTCGCCAATGGAGAGGCGAGAAAAAAGTGTCCAAATTTCCATTCCCAACACCTTTTATTTGCTCCACATTGAAATTCAAATGTGGCCTGATTATAATGTTTAATGTGTGTGCCACCCTCAGCGATTTTTAAAAAGCGTACAATATAGGAGCGAAAGAGTCTTTTATTGCTGATTTTTGCAATGCTCTCTAAGGCTGTTATTTATTTATTTTTGCACCAAAACACAAGGACAGCTCAGGATTATGGTTGTGTATACGTCTTTCAATGCCTTTTAATATGCAAATAAAAGATTAACTTTGAAAGGAAACTGTTTGGCTCGGGAATCCTTTCCACCAGGAGGCAATGGTAACCATTCACAGAGTTTATTTTCTCTAAATTCCACCCCAATTTCTCAAGATTAGGCTTCATCACTTCCCCAGGAGACAATATGCAGAGAGCTGTGCAGGACACTGAGAGAAGGCCGTTGTTGCACAAAGATTTACAGCTACTACACGCAGGGTTTCAATAACATGACTAAGTATTACTAATTCAGTTCAAAGGCATGTGTAAGTATCTTATCTGAGCCATGAAACTTAAAGGATGATCAGGCACATCAAACAAATCTAAGAAAAACGACATCTGCAATTTGGAGCTAAAGCCAAATACAGCTGGATAAATGACTTTAGTATTACACTGTCACAAAACCGTTTAAAATGTGCCACGGGAAGCATTTCCAGCCTCTCTTTTGATATGTAGTGTAGTGGGGCGGAGGAAGGATTAGAAAAAAAAATTTCTGTCAAAAAGCCGATATTCCTGCATTAAAACCATACAATACACATGCAATGTCACCATCTACACTTGAGTGATTTCTTTTTTTTGTCATATGACCTAATTTTGATGCGTGGGCTGCATCTGCACTCCAGTGAAGACACATTGGAGTATTTAACCCGTTACAAAAAGATCACAGGTCTTCTTCAAATGGAGCAAAATGTGCTCATAAATTCAAAGATATCAGACTACCGTC
Source organism: Kiunga ballochi (assembly GCA_037177335.1). Classification (NCBI taxonomy): domain Eukaryota; kingdom Metazoa; phylum Chordata; class Actinopteri; order Atheriniformes; family Pseudomugilidae; genus Kiunga; species Kiunga ballochi. Next base: position 9,945,896 of record JBAMIG010000026.1, on the reverse strand, counting down.
CTTGTTTGACGTCAAAAACTACCCTAAAGATGCACAGTACCAGTTAAAAGTTTGAACACGCTTTCCCCATTGGATTTAATGAGAATGTTTGTCCAAACATTTTACTGGTAGTGCATACAAATGGGAATTTGATTAATGGCATGCTGAATTTAGTCTGAATCTTTTCAAACCTGAGGACTTTGGGAACAGTAAAAGAAAATTAGCGTTTTTTGAGACGTCACCAGAATTGTTTGTACTAAAACATCTCTATTTTGTTCTGCTCTATTAGATCATAGATAGCTTTTGCAGAAGATGATCATGTGCTGTATTGTGACTTGATAGAAGTTTGCCACTGCAGCAGTTCTAACTTATTTTTTACAGTGTACAATTTGTTGCTCACCAGTAATCCACATGCTTGAATCCACTTACCGAAATAATTCTTACTCATGTTTTAATTATTAAACTATTAAAATAACTTTGTGGTTGCAGAAATTCTTCCACAAAATTCAGTGTGTATATAAATGTGATTTAGCTTATGTGGAGCACCCCAGGGGACCGTTCCAGGCCCACTACTGTTCTTTACATTTTCTGCCAGGACGGATCAGATCTGGTTCAATATTATTATACTTTGAATAAATTCTGCTTGCTTTGAGACTTAGGGTTTTACAACTCGTCACAAATATCCAGACATATGCATTTATCTTCCCATTCTGTGTTATGTCACTGCAGGCGCTACATGGTTTTAAATGTGCTGGATGAATTTGTTAGTTACAAAACAGACACAGAAGTTATCTTAACACCGTCTAAGCTATGCAACAAGAATACCTAATCATCACATCTTAACAAGATGATTCCTTAGAATAGGCAGTGCAATGGATAAAAATTTGCCATACTTATTAGAATATGGTGCACGGGCCCCAGTATGAGATATAAAGTCTATGAATCCACGTACACACATTTTGAGACAATGAAGTGCAGATTATCCAATCAAACCTTCATGCAGGCTCTGTACAATTGATCCGAGCACGCTCACTCGGGGGTTAATAACCCAGTGGGCATTCATAGAGTCTCGACTTGCTCCTGGGAGGGTTAAGGATTATTGACTTCTGGGTGAAGAAAATGGAGAAATCTGCAGACTAGACAATTGCCACATAATTGGATTAAACTAACAAATTACTGAGCTGAACGAGGACTGTAATCAGAACAATGAAGCACCCAAACATTCCCTCTCCTGGACACTGGACCAGCTCAGCTCAAGCTAAAAGATTTAGTAAAGGTTATTATATCAAAGAAAAAAGACGAAACAATTACCTGTTGTTGCCCGTCTTTTCTTAACTAATCAGTTGGTGTGTGAACTGTTTTCCCACAGAGGTTTTTTTGTGTACATCTACTCCTAATGACTTTAACATGTAAGACATTATTTCTCTTCAGTTGTTTGAGTTTGTCAATGAATCCAAACGTTGTCAGTCTGTGTGTTTGGTGAGCCGGTGAAATGGCTGTGTCTTATATGTTCCTTGACCTCTTTTAAGCCTGCAGAATGGAGTCTGTGTGTGCCTGAGCGGCCTAATTGGGTTGACAGCGCAGTGTCTTGCCACTTGCACACATGCATGACATCAAGCCTTCTGACAGAGCGGCCTGCCTCTGCGGTGGTTTGACTGTCAAAGGTACTAGCACTCGAGTGAATGTTGTAGCAGGCCGCCATGGACAACTTTGATACCGTCGATTTCGTCAAACATTTGAGCGTTTGCATATTTACCGGGTTGTAAGGACTTGCAAACAAAATCAACACTGGATGAAATGTGGCTCAGTGAATAGATTTTAATGGTCACTCCAGGAGTGTGTTTGTTAATTTTCTGTCAGAGCACGCGTTTGTTTTGGTAATGAAGCTGAATGAATTGGTTATTTATGATTATGTGTTGTCTCTGTTGTGTGGTGCCTGCAGTTTAAACACAGGCTGTGTAGGTGGAGAGAGGTGGTGGGAAAATGAGGAAGGGGAAAGAAAAGTGGAAAGTACGTGAGGCTGGGCTTCATGAATTCATTTTCCCTTCCCTCCTGTGTCAGAGGGACCTCATCTGAACCCATTATGGTAGTAACAAGGTGACAGCGAGTGGTCTTGCTTCAGGTTTCGGCCTCCGGAGCTGTCTGGCTTCCTGTCCATGTTAATTAAGGTGGAGAGTGAAAGTGTGAGATTTGGGCACACTGTTGGACAAAAAACATTTAACTAGATGGGCAGAATAAAGACGGAGTTCTCCTCTTTTTCCCTTAAACAAGTTTCCTGCAGGAGTTAAACGAATAAAGATTCATGCTAAGGCTTTGATTCCTCTTTGTAAGAGAACTGCAAAGACACAGCTAACCATTATCTACACCTGAAACATAATCCAAGCTTTATAATTACATATTTGCATATTAAAATGATGAATATTTCCAGCATCTCAGTCTCTACTTCTCTGTTGTTTGCACCTTGCAATAAAGTGTCATATTCTTTCTGTGAGGGGAAATGGCATTGGTGAAGTTCACTGGGAGAGCATTTTTAGTGCAAAGTAAGTGGGCGATCGCGAGATGTCATCAATTCAATGCATGCCCGTTGCCACGGAAACAGAAGTGGAGAGGGTTTTCTCAAGGATCCAGTTAAATATTTAGAATTTGCAGCTTGAGAAAAACTGAAGAGTGGAGATGTATAAAGAGAGTCCAACGTTTTCTCTTTTCTTTTCGAGCATTGTGTTTACACGCCCTGAAAGGTACAGTTTCTATTCATTTGGGACAATTGTGTTGCACAGCTCGCGTATACTTTAAAACACTGGCCCTCCTCTTCCCATTTACAAACTGGTCAAGCTGACAGTTACTGATACTCTTTGTGTCAAACAGCACAAGACCTCACCAAACTTGGTGTTTATCTGTACAAGCGAGCCACGCCGCTGCCGAGCTTTGCCCAAAAGCACAACAGCAATGTGACACCTCCTTGATCGAGGAGCCCCTCTCCTGAGGTAATCTCCCAGCAGACAGGCCCTAAATGGGAAAGGGCTCTTTCAGTAACGAGGTGGGCTCAACAGATAGAAGCTCTGTGTAATTCCTGTTAATTACTGTCCTGGAGCAGATAAGACCTGTTTGGAGAGGCTAAGAGAAGCGATAAGGAGGATCAGGGATTCGCCTCAAGGATTTTACACCCCTTGGGCAAAAACAGTTTGGTTGTCAAGAAATGGTCTCCGGTTGGAAGCTGCCCTGAAGTAGTTGCTGTATTTTCACTTACACAGCTGAAATAATTGGCCTGGTGCTTATTTCTAAGAGCAATGTCACTGCGTGAACTTGAAGTTTGGTGTTTTAAAACATTTAAAACGCAGCTACGCTTGTTTTTATTTTTCTACCTAAAGGTTTGGGTTATTTTGATAAGAAAAACTGTTAAGAAAATAAAGAAAATCCTCATTTTGACTTCTCTTAATGGTTTAGAAAGTTCATAAGTAAAAAAACAAACAATTACATCTCATCAAAACAACTTTTTTAATGCTTTTATTATCTTGCATCACGTCTGAAACCTTACGGCCATTTTACATCTTTAGAGGTATCCTCTGTGTTGCTTTCGGCCCCTGCACTGATTCGCTCTGTAGAGATGGAAATTGGCCAAAATGGGCCAATCCTGTGGTGATGATGCTGCACATTGGTCAATGCTGGACATTAGCTTAAGCTGGTAGGAGGATAGAGCGCTGAAATACAAACACACCCTGGGAAATATTCATTAAAGCTTAATCTGACTCTCGCACAACAAAGATCCATGTTCACTTTGACTTCATTCTTTTCCAAAGGATAAAGAGCAATAAGAGTCACAACCATAATGAGCTTATACCTCGAGTAGATGCCACAGTGACGCAAAACATCTTATGTAGACCTAGTACAGATGCTGTTTAAGTAGCTCCTAAATCTATAGCAAACAAGAACCTTTGATTGTATTTAAATTGATATGTTCAAACGCTGCATCATCCTGGGGGATTAAAAGTGTAACTTTCATGTTATGAAACACTAAGAAGCTGTTTTATATGCACTACAATCACATTTAAAGCTGTTCTGGAATCGGAGATCTGTGTTAAATGTTCATGCTATACCATAGCTTAGCAGTCATATAGCTAGAGGGAGAGCAACCGAGATGGAACAACTTTATAAATAAGCCTGATGTGAATAAATGCCTTCCATCAGAGACAATAAGCCAACAATAGCTTGTGTTGTATTCACAGTCCAGTAAAGTTTGGCAATTAAAAAGTAAAAAAAAAAAAGTTATACACTTCACAAGTTATGTAGTTTCTAAGGGAAAATCTTTTAAACTGGTGTCAGGAATAGTGTTGCTTCCTCTTATTATTATCATTTACGATTCTCTTTGACAAATTCCTCTGAAATTTGGAGCAAACCACGATGTAGCAGACCAAGCTAAAACCCAGCCTGAGTTCAGCCAGTTAGCTTTTACACGTCCTGTTTCCTGCATGTCCTGGCACACACTGAGCACTCGGTGCTTTTCTGCTAACAGGAGAAGCTTTCAATGAATATATTCATATTTTTAAGAAATCTTCTGTGATCTTTTCTGTATCCATGTGGAGGTTTACATAACCAGTAACATTACTGCTAGCTGTTCCATAAACACTGGAATCACCTGCACATATAATGTCAGAAAGGAGGGCTGGCTGCATGTGCTGTGGACGTTGTGCAACATCTATTAACAGTTAATACAAGTTTATTTTAGCTCTGACATGTTCTTCGCACCGTGTGTTGGTTCAAAACAATTCAAGATCCCATTGCGGGGGAACCAAACCAGACATGCTCTGGTTGAGACTCAGCCCTGCTTCCCAGCTGTTGATGGAGGTTCCCCTTAACTCGTCTCATTAAGCTCTTTTTCCTGTTTTTACCCCAAAATTATGGCATGGCTCCTTTCCCTCATACAATCTGCTCCATCCATTTCATGGTTTAAAACTGCTAAACACTCAGTAGTAATGATGATGATGGTGATACGAAGGTGTGGATTCAAATGCGTGATGAAGGCAGGAGGAGTGAAAATAAACGGGTTATTTATCTTTAACTGAGAGGACTAAAGAGAAACCAACCGAGGAGCGAGAGACGACAATGAAGAAATGTGAAGAGAGAGGGTTTAAATTGATTGAGGAATTTAAACCTGCCGAACAGGAAACGCAAGAAAAACTTCAAAATAAAACAGGAAATTGAACCATAACAACTACCATCTGAGTTTTAACATGTTAAATGTGATGTTTTTATAATAAGTCATATGTCAGGAACTGTTTTTAACCCCTCTTTACTGAGATTTTCCTTAAATGTAAAATGCACTAATAAAATATATTATTCATAATAATGATAATAATTATTATAATATTTGATACATTTTTGCTTGCTGGCATTTTTATTTATTTAATTTAAATAATTTGATCTTTTTATGACTATTCACCTCTCATGTGGTTTAATTGTGTTACATAGATAAACCTGAGTTCTGGGAAACTTTGATTGAAAATCAAAGTATTTTCGGTTGGATTTGTTTTTCTCAATTACTACTTTTATTCCACATATAATACGGAGCTTTATGAATGCTTTTAGTGGCACATTTTAAAGTTAAAATAAAGGATATTTTAACCAATGTTCAATGTTGCATTTTATTTTTCCTTTTATAAATCTTTTGAAATGATTTCTTGTTTGTAGGTTATATTTACATCTGTTTTTGACTCTCCTTTTTCCTTGCAAAGTCCAGAAACGCATGAAACGTGTACGGGACTACTTTCATTCTGCACTTAAAACTGTTGAAGCCATTGCAAAATATTCACAACACGACCTCAGGGATTTTCTTTTAAGAATACTTCAAAGCAATTCTACCCTTTAGAAAAGCAAAAATAAGAACACGAGTCCTATGAGATCCTATTCATTTCTTCACCATAATCCAAGCCTCCATTAGCATGCGCTGGGGAGGAATCTTACATGTTGTCAGTAACCTTTGCTGTACCATGAAATCAGCCCAAATCCCAGTTGCTGTTTATCCTGTTTTTGCAGCAGCTGCGTCATCTCTGCAAACCTCTGACCCGATAACAAATAGGGGGTTTGCTGGAGCATAGAAAAGAACAAGTAATGGGTGATACAGCAGTATGAAAAATGGGAGGCTGATAAGACGGGACACTGGGTGGCTCTTTAGGAGAATTGAACACTTCATGGCAAACTGGTATCGCTCCCCGGGGCTTCAAGTACAAGGATATACGAGCTCATACTGGAGAAATGAGGCTAGTTGTCTAAAAGCATTACTGTAATAAAACCTGAAGCAGGACGAGTGCTGCGTATCTGCGTGCTGACCTTGTTAGTATTAACTTCCTGAATAGCTCTCTGGGGTGTTTCTGCTGGTGGAGGCACTGGTGGCCTGACAGAAACTCCTCATTTCTTACCATTTTAAAAACAAATGGATTAGCAGCTCTTTATATTTATTACACACAGATACAAAGATACTCATTACCTCGGAGGTGGTCTAAACCGTTTAGTTATTCCAACCGTATGCTGACCAATCAAAGCCTTGCTCATCGGAAGGAGATGCTTTCATAAGTCAGGCTCGGCATGTAAATATCACAACGTGCCTTATTGTTGGATTGCTCCAGCTGGAATAGATGTAATGTCCCTCTGTGTCCTCTGAAATGTTTCCTCATCCCATCAAACTGCAATTAAACTGGATAAATCAACACGCAGCACATATTGTTTCACTGCTAGACTGAATTAAATGGGATGATATGGGATGCTGAAGGACACAAATGTGGAGACATTTGGCACAACGATGAGACCTTTTACTTACAGTTAAGTGGAAACTTATAAGTAAATCTTTTAGTTAAAGTATTAATGACTTTAGCTATGTTCACTTTCAGCCTGGAATATTTTGTATTTACAGTTTTACTTTTGCTTAAATGTGCAATATTGAAGGTTTGAGGATAAATATTGTAAATGTAACGAATTGAGATAAATTTTGTTTATTTATTTAGAATCCACAAACAAGTAAATACAAACATAATAATACAACAAAGACAATAAATTAACCAGCATCTTATATTACTAATACATCAATTTAAAAGTTAAAATATATATGTGTGTGTGTGTGTGTGTGTGTGTATGTGTGTGTGTGTGTGAATCCCTCTCACTCTATAGATCATTTGTTCCCTGTTTGTTATTGGATGAATGTTTCTAATAGAGTAAAATGGAAACGTGTCAGATGCATAATCTACTGCTTCATATAACCTGTGAAAATAATGTTTATTTAATATTAGTGAGACTTTGTGGCTTTTTGCTGTTCTGGTCATAGTTTATGTTGTTCTGAGTCTGAATCAGTTCCACATAAATCACACATTTTGAGCTCTTCCTTATAGCCGCCATGTTTAGTGTTATTCTGCATGCATCTTTATCTCCACTCATAAAAATGTCTTTTTTTTTCTCATTGAAACAAAATGTGCTTTTACAGCTGGAACCAGTTATAAAACATTCAATCTATTTGCTTTAAATCAGGATAAGCTTGGCCAATTAGCAGCCAGTATTTTGTTCTTTTGGATCAACAACCTTACATTTCTCTCCACACATTTCTTTTTAATGCTGCAGGAATTAGTTTATCATACAATGTATGAAGAGGAGAAATGGCTGCAGACGGTGCGTTCTTGGGGGCAAACGGACGAAGAGAGGATGGCTCAGTAACTTTGTCATCAGATGAAGCCATCCATGCTGCACATGACCCAGTTTCCAAGAATACAATCATTAAGTGATAAAACTCAATCTGACGTGTACTCGCTGAAGTCTAACTGTCTGAGATGTGCAGGGTAAACACCGGGAATTTAGTGTCGGCCTGTTTGGGCTGTTTTCACGCAACCTGCATATTTGTGAACTCATCTTTTGCAGCACAAGCGTTCGTCCAGGAAGCGGCAGCCGGCCCACAGCCAGGTATCTTACAGATGTTGATACCTGGCAACAAGGTTTCTTTTTACACCAATGCATCAGTTTCTGCAGGAATTAGCGATGTTGCGTTCATATGTGCCGCGAGGCTCGACGAACTTCGGTCTTAGTTTATTATTCATGCCGCTCTTTGCTTATTTTTAACCAACAAGTTTGCACGATGCAGAAACCATGAATCATCCCACAGGATGGAATATGAAATGTGGGCACAATGCATCCCGTTTATCTGTGCTCTTAGCATCAGAAACCATTCCTCTTCCTCTCTGTGGACTCACAAGCAGGCAGATATGAACCAGATATAAGTTGGAACATGTTTTTTAGATGCATGTAGCAACTCGTATCAGCCTAACGATCACAATTGAGATAGTTTAAACAGATGTTTGTCTGTTGGAACATCTGGATGGATCTGAAGTTTGCATGCTCGGATGTTCTCCAGCTTCCAGTCCTGCCTCCTCTGGACACTTCTACTGATTCTCAAGTTTCTCATGAGTAAAACTGTGATAGCTTTGGTGAAGAAAAGAAGTAAATTAGCTTAAATAAAGCAGCTAATTTGAATTCCTACTGTGCAAATACTGAAAAAGCTGCACATTTCTTTGTTCATGTTCTTTGTAGGACAGCTTGTATCTTTTCCTTTAAGCAAATGTGTCTCTGCACATCAATGTGTTGGAGAGCAGAGACCTCTGTGCAACCTGCATGGCAGGAGATTCTCATGAGCATTCTTAAAACATAACGCATCTGTAGCATGTCTGATTAGCTTTTTAAAAAGCGCTCTGCTCCTGTGTGCTGCACCTTACTCAGCTGAAAGTCGAACTCTGAAGATTTGAAAGCCGGAACCTACAGCACATCTCTCTCAGCTGCGTTTGCATCGCCGTGGCAAACACGAGACCGAGCTGCAGCCGAGACGTCCTGCAACGTAACGGACGGCCGTGATGACCCGCACCCCGAGGTCTCCTCCCATGCAAAACAGCATGTTTGTGTTTGTGCTGCGCCAAAACAGGGTAATGTAATAATGCAGGGAAAGGCAGGTGGGTAGGAGGAGGAAGAGGGGGGCAGGCATTCTTCACTCTATGGCTCCCTTGCCCCAGAGTGCTCTGTGAATTATTTATGAAAGTGCTGACAGAAGAGGAGCAGGTTCAACAAGGCGCATTTCCCCGGGGGACAACAGCAGCCAACAGTCAGGTGGAGCTTGGTTTGTCTAGCGGTCCCTGGATTTTAATGATGGTCCACTGGTCTCGTTATGCGAATGTACAGTGTAGCTTTTCTCCCGCGTCAGCTGAAAAGTGGTTGTATGCAATTCTATAATCTCTGCTGTATGTCTGCTCACCAAAGTGCTAGTTCACCCCACTGCTTTCACTCTTAGTTAGCCTGCCATCTCCCCTTCTTTTACCTTTCTCACTTTTCCCAGCTTGTTTTTACCCCCATCCTCATTCAGCTCTGTCCGCCTACACCCCACTTCCATCTCGTATGTCTCTGTCGGTTTCCCTCAGCACACAATACGAGCACTGATGAATGACGGCACGTTAAACATCACGTAAATCATTCTTTTCAACCTGCATTAGCTAATTAGAAATCTTAAGGGGGGGAGAGTCCGGTCTGCCAAGCAAGTTGGTGATCAAATATATAAGTTTGATTGGCTTCGTAACATGTGGAATATCTTATTTCTATCTATATTCTACCAAATGAACATATTAAGTAGAATGAATGAATGACGGTGATCAGAACCCCTTATTAAACATGGTTTCCATCCATGTTTGTGTGATTGGAGTTTCATATCCGGGCTCAGTGACGGGTTTCATGGTGCGAGCATGAGTCGGATTGGCCTGCGAACCCCAGGGAGCCTCTCACAGACTCGTCCCAGCAAGCGGCGGAAATGGCTGCAGCTGATAAAACATAAAACGCATCAATAAAACGTTTATCCTTTTCAAATAGACGTTTCTCACTGGTTTCTCACACAACCCCGGGCAGATCCAGAAGCCCACAGATGGTTTGCTCTGGAATTTGCTCCGCTAAATAACATTTTACATGAATCATTTCTGCATCAAAGTGCAACGAGGAAATGTTTTGTCCAAGATCTAAACATCAGAGATTAATCTAATTTGTGGATTTGATGCAGCTCTATACCTTCTAATTCCTATTAATTCTGAGTTAATCAGCGTTGCAAACAGGAACGTGGTGATGTATGTACATCTTGGATTTCACAGCAAGTCTTTGGTAAATCTTTGCCATCATGAAATATTATAGTTTAGGTCTTTCAGGCCTCTGACAGCGTCCTGCATAACGGCGAGGCTCCTCTTAATTAAATTTGGCATCGACCTCTTAAAACTGATACTGCTGCGCTCACAGCCCCATTAAAGTTATGGCTCCCCACATGTACCAGTTCAGACGGAGGTATTGTAAAATTTTAGTGTTTTGGTGACTTACTCTTTTTCTAAAACCCCTACCTTAAGATTTCTTATCATCTTTGCCCTTGTTGTGCACGGGTACATAAATGATGCCCTTTATAAACACTTACTGCTAAATAAAAATATCTTGTGGTAAAGGAAAACGTATTTTTTCAACCTCAAAGTTCATGTTTTGCTCTATGGTCTAGTAAAAACGGCAGCTATCAGTGAGCATGTGCAGCCACACTCCTCTTGTGACCTCCTCTTGTGCTCCCCTCCCGGTCAATGTATTGCTCCTCGGGGCAACTGTATAATCTGACATCACCTTCGCTTATATGTCTTCTCTCTGTCAGTCTTGCCTCTCCAGAGGATGGGCACATAAGGTGTCTGCAACAGGAATCCCTGCAACCACCACCTCCCCAGGGGCTCACTTGTCAACAGGAGCAGCACCTCCAATGTTTAACCTCAAGGGAGCAGGGAGAGGAGGAAGCTTTGGATTGGGCTGATCATAGACATAAAATAGGAGAGAGACATGTTTCTTAAACTCTTTTTTTTTTTTTTTTTACCATCTTTAAGTTTTTATACAAACTTAAGCCGAATATTTTTATAAAACATCAAAAATATAGGAAAGGAAAGGTGTTTCCATCTTTCATGTCTCTGCTTTAAAGGCACCCACTGAAAAAAGCACAGGTCTTTTTTAAGCTAGTTAGCATGTAGGCTAGCTTGAAAGGATAAAAGGCCCATTTAAAACGAAAACCTGTAATATCGAATATGCTAGGTGTTAAATTCCACAGCTAACTCAAACATTTGTCAATTTTAAGGTTTATTCAGTTGACTAATTTAGTTCATTTTAAGCTACGTCAAGCTAACTAGCATTCACGAGTCTTTGATCATGATGTTTTATCGGCACTTTGAAGCGGCTCCAACCTTTTGAAGCTCATGACCCTTTGAAATTAGCTGACTTCTTACAATGTGCCCTTACTTGCCTCCTGCTGAGTTTGCATATTATCAGCTGCAAGCTTTATGACCTTATTTGTCTTAGCAGTAAGGTTCATTTGACAAGGAAAACAATGAGGTTTGATAAACTAACAGCATCCTAATGTCATTCTTGATACAGGCTTTTGATTTGAGCCTTGATGGCTTAACTTGGTTTATATTGTGTAGCTCATATTGGGACTTTATCAGCCTCTTTGGAAGCTAATGTACCATAGCCGTTTACTTGGTTGGGGCTAAATGGGCTGTTTTGTATTTTATGCATAGAAAAACAGTTTTGACTCCAGCTTGCTGTTCTCTCTTATCTGTTATGTTTGGTACGAGCTCTCCTACAGCTCTGTTTTCATGGAAGCAAAGTCTCCCCCCTCATATCCCGGCTACATTCCTCTCTGGAACCAGCCTGAAATTAAAGTCACGACTTGGGTATGAACTGCTTCATTCAGCATTACAGCCCACATTCCCAACCGATAACAAAGAATTGTTTGCCTGTATCACATTTCTACCATTGTGGCCACATCTCGCTCCCCGCGGTGCATTTTCACAGCACATATCTATTATTTCTGCAGTATTCTGCTGCGATCAGATATGGCACATCCCTACCGAAAATCCCCAACTTTAACCTTGTGAAAAAGCTTGCAGATTGAACTATATCAGCAGTTCCCAGTTTCTCTTGGCTGACAATGTCTTCATAGCTGTTCAGGGCTCCTCTATAACCAAGGATCTTTGCATCATTAGAGTTTGACGGACACCCACACGCATGTGCACTAGCAAACACAAATAAAGGCACACAACACTGAGAAATTATGGGGTTCTGTGACAGAGAATGGCTTTATGGTCAGTGTGTCTACCCCCCCTAGGCAGGCCACAGTGCATCGGACACTTTGCCATCATGTCCAGGGACAAAAATAGGAGCCCTATGATATCTCAAAATGGAAAACAAATGCACAAAGGAAACCTTAAAGCTGTTGAGCAGGATACGTTGGTAGTGTTTTCTCAGCAGACGCCATAATCAGATCATATCGAACCGAGCTGCACTGTTTACTGCACTTATTGATTTTTATTGAGGAAAATTAGCCCTGTGTTTTTCTTATGACAAACTCATCTCTCAGGCTGAAATCATTGTCAGCGTGTGTGTGTGACGCAGGCGTTAAAGAAAAATTGCCGAACCAAAAGTAGGATCTGGTCTCACAACTTTCATACTCTCAAATGACGACTATCATTCATATGAGAAAGGACAGTGACATATTTATCACAAACAAAAGTACTGACGCTGGGCTGAGAACCCAGAACTGACAACAAGAACATGAAAATAACAAGGACTATTCTGCAGACGATGGATGACAGGATGCCGAGAAGTGTTCATACAGATGGTGTTAATGACTATATAGCAGTTATAGTAATCAGTAACTGAGATGAGACATGGGTAACAGGAGGAGAACCCATTATGGGGGGTAAAGTGTGACGCAATCAACTGGGAAACAAAACCAGGACTTTAAACTGGGCCAAGTGGTACTGAACCGAATAACGTAGTGAAAATAAGGAACACCAAAATCTCAACCTAAACACACGAAGAGTCTGATAGAAATGTGACATATTTCACCAAAAACGGAACCAAATCCTTCAGATTCTGATGCCATAATTCAAGATAATGTTGGTTTCAATAGTTTTCTCCTTTACTTAAAACCCAACTGCTGACCTATAACCTTTCTCACTGCAGTACCCGTGAAAACGGACTAAGACCTCATTTGTTTAGCCTCCTGTTTCTTTTCTGAGCTCTCTCCAGCAGGAAAGAGTCAATCCAGTGTTGACTCCTCCCCTAACCGTCCCAGTCTCTTTTCCCTTCCTCCAGTAATGTCTTCTGGGTTTCCATGCTGAGTCAGCCCTGGTGGGTGTGCAAAACCGACAGAATGGAGTTATGCAGTGGTTAGCATGGGACTGCGCTGTAAAGCTAAATACCACTGCAGTGTGATGTGCTGGGATGCAAGAAAGTGTGAAGTGCAGTTTCTCGGCTGCATGTACGAAACAATTTTCACAGAATAATAAAGTTGTAAAGTTATATGGTGCTACTTTAAGGATGGATGGCATGCAACTGTTTTCAACATTTTCTCATTAGTTTAATGAAAGTACTTTGGAGGTTTCCAGAGGTAGTTAAAAACTTCACGCCCACATTACACAGATTAGGTCTGAATTTCTTTACAGCCTGTTCTGGGTTTTATTTTGCTAACGTAGATGAGACGTGATTGGCTTCCATCTCTGCAAAAAGGAATTATGATTTAGTAGTGCTAAACCTAGAATAACCAAATGGATAAGTAGTACTCTGAACTGGAATCATGGTTAAGATTCAGTCAATTTATGTGCAAATATATTAATGAATGCCTCATTACTTGTTTTATTCCAGTAACTAGTTACAGGTTTACACTGCTTTCATATCCATAACTAACCTTACCCAGCATGCCACACGGGTGCAAACAGGTTTTTGCACTTCAGATTGTGTAGCGCTGTCAGATTTAAATTTAATCTCCTTCACACATTTCAAGCAAAAATTATATGAATATAGTATTAATGATAGACTAAGAGTGGCTCAAAGACCTCTATGATGAAAAAGAACAAAGGACAGAAGGCTCCCTTGCCCGGACGCGGGTCACCGGGGCCCCCCTCTG
>JBAMIG010000026.1:9918512-9931382 GCA_037177335.1 Kiunga ballochi | reverse complement strand
TGAGTGAGCGTGAGTGTGTATGTGTGTGTTAGTGTGTGTGAGTGTGTGTAAATGTGTATGTGTGTGTGAGTGTGTGTATATAGCATCTGTGCATGTAAACAAAATGCATATTGGGAATGCTGCCTAAGTATTCTTTTTTTATTACACTTTGAATAGTATATAGATCATTATACAATTTGTTGTTCCTGCTGGATTTGAACTTTTCTTGCTTAAAATCAATCAATCAATGTTGCCGATCTGCTGAAGCTTCCAGATAAAACCAGCAATTTTATGTGACATGCCTTGTGTTTAAAATCTACCTTCATGCATTTGATTGGCAGTGTCAATAAGGACATAATAAAGAGTTTATGGTTGGTTAAATGGATGTAAAAGGAAGCTTTACACACAAAACAGAAGATGCTCTGCTTTGCCTTATCGCTCATTAAACACACATGCAGTATGCTTCAGCAGGTGCATTTACCTGAGAAACTTAAATGTGGTGCTTCAAACATAAATGTTTCTGGAGGTCTTATTTTAAACAAGTAATGGATCTTATATGATGCCTTGCAAGGTGATCAGTCAGCATGCTCCAAATTCCATCCACCCATTGCTTATTTATCCCCACATGCATTAAAAATCAATCACCCTGCTGTTTGAGTAGATTCGTGTTGCTTTGTGAGGGTTTCTATTTAATAAACACGGTTCATTTTGGGCCTGAAAGTTTAGATGCATAAAGGAGATGGTTAAAATGCTACAGGAGAGGTAAAAGGGGAGATACCAGTCGTCTGGTGCTTTGATAGATAAGTGCTCAAACAGGCAGCATGACAGTGTCTGGACATTACCGCTAGAGCTACAATAGCAACTGACAGCTGGAAGATTTTTCTCCTCAACATTTTACACCAACAGTTAGTCATCATTTTCAGTACAAGTGGCTAAAATAGCAACCTGTAAAAGCTAAGCCTCCTTTGCTTAGCTTTTACTTGTGCTGTATCTACACACACGTACATTATGAGCAATCATAAAGTAGAAACAGAAGCTCAATCTCTGGATTTTCCCTAAGAAAGCAAGTAGCAGCACTTTAAACAAGGAGACAGGAAGATGATTCATAAATTTTACTGCCAATCAACACATCACCGCTCGTTATATCAAGGTTTTTCATCATTCGGATGTGACCTTGAGAGGACCGTTGTAAAATCAAGTGAGGACAGACAGAAATGTTGAGTTCTGTAATTCGTCCGAGGATATCGTTCATGGCTTTGATCCGCACAACTCAAATGTTCCCAATATGAGAGATGAACATAAAGGGAAGCGAGTGAATCAGGAGACAAAGAAGGCAGTACAAAGAGGAAGATGAAACTTTACGTCTTCTCTGCACATTGTGTCGAGCTCCTTATTCTACAAAATGTCAAACCTTGTTTGTGACAAATGAACCTTTAGTGGCTGTACAAAGAGCCAAAGGGGTGCTGGACATGTGCAGCATGTACTGCTGCTTCCATGAAGTCATCAAAGCCGCTCGGATCCCAACAGGGCGGTTTGTTCCTCTCTCAACTGGGCCTCATTCTCTACCTCCCTCGCAGAAATTCTGTGTTTCCGGTCCATATTGGTTTCATCTTAGTTTCTTCTGGCCTTCCTGGTGACCCAGTCTTGCATGTGCACATGCTTGTATTGCTGCATCCATTGCTGGATGCTTGCAGAGACCCTGTTTCAATGGGTGCTACTGGTTAACTGTTAATGGTTTTCTAGAGCCACTATGGGTTGAAGTGTACGGCGAGCACACTGCAGGCTTTTCCTTTTAGACAAAAAAAATCAGGTATTTCCAGAAAAGCACATTGAAGTAAATGTTTTTGAGGCACAATGTTTGAGTTCCTAGTTTATGATGGATCGATTGTGGAAATGTGTGGATGTGTGTTACCATGGAGACGGAAGAACGAGATGTGTAGTGAAACATTAAAAGGCTTGTTTAGGGTTCTGGTTTTGAGATCGGTTTCAGATGACCATTTATTTATCAGCTCCTTGTTAAATAGCTTTGTATCGAGTGTAGAGACCCGTGCTGACTGGTCTCTTTGGGACGTTACCAAGTGAAAAGTTGAATTGTTTAAACTGTCATTTATTACCTACATTTTCCGTTACACCTTTATCTTCTTTTTTTTAGCATAAGATTACACACGTTGTGTTTAAAGGTGTCTCTGATGGTGTTTTGCAGCTTTTACCATAAAAATGTTCGTCAGTTCCAGTTAACTCCTAAAGTGTTTAAGGCAGCCTAAATTGTGGTTAGAAATTAAAGTAAACAGATCACGTTTGTTGTTTAGGAGTCCCATCTTTAATGCATTAACATATTTGGATTAAGCTAAAGGGATCAACCGTCCATATGCTTCCACACTTGTAACTCCTTCTGTCGCCTTATCTTCTCTTCTGAAAATCCACATTTAGGAAATGTGTAAAAACGTCTTACTGAGCTTTAAAGCTAAAGCAGAGAGGGATTGTTGCCTGTGGCAAACGTTGTCCTTGAATGTTTTCCCCTTTTGCTTTGTGCGGCTTCCTCGTGGTTCTGCAGACATACTGGAGTGGGCGGCTGTGCAAACATCAGTGCGTGGCGAGTCTCGCCTGTCCAAATAACAGTCACACTCTTACTTTGCTGTAACACTTTCTGAGTTGCGCTGATGCATCTGTGCACACATGCAGAACATGCACAGTCACTCTGACAGTTTGCGTTAACCATCAGGTCCTGATCGGCTCAGATCTCCACAGGACAGGACGCTTCACAGAACCAGAACACGGCCAGGTGAACTCTCACTGGGTTTACATTAAGATCAATAGGTCAAATGGTTCCTGTAACTGCTTTTTAATCAATATGTGAATAGAATATTTGTGCTTGGTGCTTTGTAGACTTTCAGATGATTTGATGTTTACAGAATTATGCAAACCCGATGGTTTATAGCATCAAGTATTAGAAGTCCTGATGGAGCAGGTGTCATACTAATGTGCTCTGTCATATTAATAAATGTATATGCAGAAGTCTGTATCTGTATTTTTCTTTTAAAGGGGACATATCATGTAAAATCCACTTTTTTTTAAGCCCTTAAATCCATATTTTTGTGCACTTTTTAATGTGTAGGAATACATAAAATGTAAATATATTCCCTCCCGATGCTGCAAATATATATTTATTTTCTTTATAGTAATATTTTTTACTCTGTTTTAATTTTTCTATTACATTTTTTATTCTATTACATCACAGTATTTGCTGTGGGTCTGCCAAATAAGGTCGTGGACTTCCTGGTAATCAAATTCATAAATCTGATACATTGACATTTATTGTAAACTTACCAATAAAATGTATGTCTGTCGGGAGATTAGCGTATAACTACTATCAAGCTACAAACATGGCGTAACAGGGTAGAGTTGAACTTCGTGTGACCTGGAGGGGGCGGGGCTTAACATGCCTCATTCACATTTAAAGAGACAGCACCAAAACGAGTCGCTCTGAAGACACACCTTAGAACAGGGTTATAAGGTGTGTGGAGCGAGAATAAGCAGGAATTCAGACCAAAGCATTGTGGTTCTACTTTATATAGACAATAAAATAATGATTTACATGTTAAAAGGAAGAATTTAACAGCATGATATTTCCTTTAAGGTTGCATTCCTCCTTCATATGTATATATATATATATATATATATATATATATATATATATATATGACCCTTTATCTGCATCTTATTTTATGCATTATTTTACTTTCACCATAGACATTTACACACAGCATTGTAAATGGTTGTTTGAAACATTTCAAAGCAAACTGTTAAAACTTTATAAATACAGAGAAATTGCTTAGATTTGCACACCTAGATTTGCAGCACGACAAAATCGCCTAACTATCCGTATGCTAGGCTCAGCAAGTTTAAAATAAAGCAGTGGGATCATGTCCTTTAGCTCTGCCTGTTAAGAAACGTTGAAATAACTCCAATGTGTCAAACACACACACCACGCCGCGGTTTCTTCCTCACCGTTGCTGCTCACAGGTCTATCGTGCAACGGCATCCAGACTGACGACATGCAGAACCAATTTAAAGTAACTCGCTCTTCTTCTCCACAACGTTTTAGCGTAGCTTGCCTCAGCTGAGGAATAATTGCAGCAACATAACCTGGCTCTTTTTGCTGGCTCAGCAACATCTTCCAAACACAGACACAAAAGACTGCTTTCATCTCCCATCCGCATTGTTTTTTGGCTTTACATTCCATTATCTATCTTATTCCTTCATGCACAGCATTCTGTTTACACAAGTGAATAGAAACAAAGAGCAACTAGAATGGCCTTTCTGAAACGGCAATGCCCACACTCATTGACAAATTAATTTAACCGGTTTAACTGAATAATGAAAATGTGACTCTCTTGTCAGTTTGAACTGTAACCCCTCGGTTCACACCAATGACAATTAACCCGGGGTTTACTCCATTTTCAGACGATAACCCTGTAAAAATTGAGGCCATACTTCCTCTGGAACAGAGCCAACCGGGTTAGAATCAGACTGAACTTGTCTCGGATAAATTAAACAGAATTTAACCCTGGGGTAAGCACTTCAATGTGGAATAAAAAGAATACCGGGTAAACTGCGATAAGTGGCTCCATCTCATGTTGGCCACTCATAAATTAGGATTATTTCCCTGCAATTACAGGATTTTCATTTTAACATCATCTTCGTGGTTATAATTTATGTTCTGCATACATCTTGCACATCCTGCTCAGCCATATGTTGCAGCAGCAGAATTGGAAGTCAGGTTGTTGAGCTGCTTTGTGAGCGACAGATCGCCTGGCACTGGCTTTTTCTTTTATTTGGAGAGGTTCCTGCTGTGTGTGGATTGGTTCCAGTCTACTTGGAAACCCAATATAAACCTTCAGGGCAGTGATAGGCTAACGCAACCAGAAGTGTATTTGGGACTAAGGGTGACATTTCCAAACGCTTAAAGCTGAAGATATCCTGCTTGCAAGAACTAAAAAGAACCCTGCACATCCTTCATTCTGCAACGTATCGACTTTGTGCCTCAGAAAATGAAACCTCCTGACTGCTTTTGAGCTTGTTGTTTAAGCACTGATGCAGCAGTGGCCTTGTGAGAGGTTGTTGCAAGTCCTGTAGAAACTCTGCCAAGCTGTCACTTCCAATGAAAGTGGGATGTTAGTCAACCTGTCTGCCTAAATAAACTTGAGATAATAACGGAGCAGCATCGCTCTAATTTTCTTCCAGCACGATAGTTTATTAGCTGCGCTAATGCATTTCATGATGCTAAGCTATTATGACCAAAGCAAAAGCTTTCAAATGGTTTATAAATCATACTTTTTGAGACAGTGGCTCAATAAAGATGAGTGTGAAGCACAAAGCGTTTGACTTTTAGAAATGTTAGAAATGTTTTTGGCCCTTTACTAAAAAAAAAAAAATACGTAAAGCCACATAAATATTACCCAAGGAAAGTAATTTCTAACCTTGTGTGTCATACTGTGGCACATTTTGTGGCTATACTCATATGCACTTAACACAAAATGAAAAATAGCAGATTAAGACATGTTAATATTAGATCAAACGTGTTTATTATGAGATCGTATCTGATTTCAAAGGAGAACTTGGGCAACATATTGGCAGAATAAATATATTTTACCTTGATCTTGTAGAGGAAACGGGCTCCCTGCAGACCAGGCCGAGGAGGTGGAAGAGAAGAGATGGTTTTAAAAAAAAAAGGCAGGATGAGGGAGATTTGCTACATTGCAATCACAGTCTCTCTTCTGAGATTTAAGGCTTTGTGTTTATAGTGGGTCAAAGCAGTGATGGCTTAAGGTGTAATCAGTCATGAATGGCTGCTTCTAAAGAGGTTAGCTTAGATTCTGCTTCAGCCAGTTATAGCAACATGGAGTCATATGTCTTCATTAAGAGAAGAACAAAGACACACAGAAGACTTCTTAATTAAAAAGATTATTCCACTGACCTGCTTCAGACAGAGTTTGAAAGGCCAACTGTGCTGATGATGGTGGTTTGGAGTAAAACCCCTGATAATAACCATGTTTTATATCGAAGATGCTGCAGAATTTGTCTGAACAGCTTGACCCTTTTCTGGACCAGCATGACTCAGTTCTGGTTTACAGTTGCCTTTTGAGACTGTAGATCAAAGCATCTTTAACTTTTAAAATTGCAAGATGACCACAACACCAAGGCAAAAAAACTTGCATCTATTATCACTTTCCACCACTAAATGGCAGACATGAATCGACCATAAGGAATCTGCTGCTTCGTCAGCAGTAGTCTAAGCCTATGGTAGCACCGTGACTAGATTGTATACGGTGTCACGGTTGGTGGAGTGGAGGTGGGGTGAGGACCCAATTGCAGGCAGGCAGGCGCGGGAGGCAGCAGGATTTCATATAGGTGTTTTGTTTCACCAAAGACCAGCACGACCTTCCCAAGACAACCAAAGATAACCTATAGACAACCGAGACAAACTAATGAACCCACACACAAAAAACCAAGGAACTAACAAAACTAAACAAGAACCAAGTGGACCTAATCAGACAACAGGTGACATCAATAAACTGAAACCAAGCTAAACGGGGAAACATAAAACCACCCCAACATGACAACCGGACACTAGTTCCATTAGAGAAACCTAACTCTTAAGATGCTTTTCCATTAGTACCTTCTCTACTGGCCTGGCAGTATACTCTACTGGTCTGCTTTTCCAGTTGCAATCCTCTAATGGAGGGGTGCCGCCGCACATTTCGACTCTGCAGAACACCACAGAAGAAGACAAAAACCACAGAAGCGACATTAAGATAGAAGACATTGTGGTAACTTTTTACCTGGGGTCCAGATTCCGGTTATTTGTAGGAAATAGACTCATGGAACAAATCAAGAGATGTCGTCGGAGGTCAAGACAAAACACCCTGGATCACATCGGGTCCATCAATGGACGCCATTCTTTTGACGTTGCATTACCCGCACGACTCAACACGCTTTGAACTACAACAAAGTAGGTACAGCAAAAGTATCTACACAATTTGGCACATCCTAATGGAAACGCTCTGTTTTCAGGCATAGCCGTGTAAGGTCAGGCGGAGTAGGTAGTAGTGGAAAAGACTCTGGGATTCACAGTAAAACTGCAGTCTGAAAGCTAAATGCTTGCTGGGAAAGTAGAAAACCACTATAGGAACGGGGTCATGGAGAGCTTTATATGCAAAGTGAATGAAGAGAAACCAAAAGTACAGAAATATGATCTCCACCAGTCGTTCTCATCAGAACCTCACTGGAAGGTTTTCATGGTTTCATCTGGAAGACACAAGCATGGGCTAGTTTTGGTCTGTCACACTGACAGGATGTTCCTTTGATATTTGAAACGCACAACTTTGCTTCCTGAAGTTTAGAAAAAACATTATTTTCTGTAATGTTATTTACATGTAGTTATATTTTGTCCTCCATCCTGTTGGCTTTGTCTCAGTCTAAAGCAGAGTGGGCAGAAAGCAGGAGTCCCTGTTGCTAATGAGCATTAGCTATGCTTATGTTCATAACACAAAGGGCAGAAGTTGCAGAAGGTCAAGACAGTAAATGGCCTGATGAAAGTGTCACTCTGGGGAAATTTTATCCACGCGTTGGTGGAGGGTCAAAAATGTCAACTGGCAAATTCATCCTGATAGCTTTAACTCAGAGAGATAATATGCAGGGAGATGGAGGGGAAGGAGAGCTGACTGCAAATGCGGGAATCATAAATCTTTCCTTTGATCACTGATAAAGATGTGGGTGGATTTGTTGTCTCCGCCAGCATGCCTTTGGGTGGGTGTCATGTCATTTGCCGCATGTCTTCTTCCTCTTCACAATCACTGCCCGGGCGGTCTCGCCTCTCAGCATTATCTTCTCCTTTATGGATAAAATGTAAGAGACTGACTTTAGAAAATGTGACGTTTCAACATGTCTTTGTGTAACTCGTGTAAGTTTGGGTTCCTTTTGTCAGGAACCTGATCAGTCTGTCAGGATGCTCTTTCTCGGACGTTTGTGGGAAGGTTTTTTCATGCTAACAAAAGATGCAAAGGGTGTCCTTGTTGTTTTTTAAGGTATTTTTCACACATCTTCACCTGGAAGTCACAATGTCAATATTTAAAATCATGTATTTTTCTGAAGCAATCATCTATTTTAGTCATTTATTTGGAGATGCATCTTAGTGGAAGTTAGCAAAAGCCGTGTAAATAAATAGGAATTTAGGAAAACAGCATTTTTTTAACTGACTTGAATTGAACAGAGCACACGGTGACTTAAAGTTTGCAGATAAGACATAGAAGCAAGCGACAATGCTATGATAAAAGCTTGTTTTTATATAAAGACAAAGAAAGCCAGGTTTATGGTCTTGCTTGCAGGAATAAGTTTTTGATCCTTGTGTTTGTTTCAAGCATTTAATGTTTATTTAAATGTTTTTGACATTCGCAAACCCTTCGCTCTTGAGATTACATCCCAATCGGCCGTGCGAACCGTGAGCTTGTGTCTTCCATCTGTCCCGTTAACGCCTCGCTCTGTTTAAGGCATTATTTTCTGCATTTCACAGCGGAGGCAAATAATCTGAGAACAGTAACCGTTTTGATCATATCCGTTTCCATTATAGTTTGTCTGTCGGGGCACTTTATGTCCAGGAGCTGCAATTAAACTCTAAAAAAAAAATATTTTCCAGCTTCTTGGTGTGCAGTGGGAGGAATCCAAATTCTTTTAGTAATGCCTCATTTAGGATCCACAGTTTTCCCATTTGGCCACTTGGACTCATTTAGGTCTGGGGCACCCATCCTCTTGCTGCTGTCTGCAGCAATAAAACCTACAGTGTGTCAGATTACCGGCCTCATTTCCAGTCAGACGACGACCAGCTAAGCGAGCTGGTTTACGGAGTCCCTTATACATGTGCAGGCCTTTGCTTCTCTGCCTTCACACACAGTGGCATTATTAAGCAAAGAGCCTGCTTGATGAGTCTGATCTATGCAGGGAAGTGATCAATGCTCGGTTTGATGCTACCTGATCTGAAGAGTTCATCACACTGCCTCACCTTTCCCTCTCTTTAAAGTTACACTCCTCCCCTGCTCGAACTCATCAAACTTCTGGCTTCAGTTCTCGTCCTGCTTGTGTCAGAATAATTCATTTAACCAAACGTCTTCCAACGCCAAACCACTTTTGTCTCGTCTGCCGCGGACTTCATCATCAAACGAGTCATTACAAGTGTCAATTTCTTTCCTCCCCCTTTTGCTCAATTCTCAATTTGAATATTTCTCATTAGCTTTCTGGATTTTCCTCTATTTATCAACCGCCCTCCTCCTCTGCTGGTAATTCTGACATTTTGAAGTCCTAAACGTTCCGCCAACATGTATCCCACATCTCCGTCATTAACTTTGTCCATCTTGCAACTGTCTGTCTGTCGTTATTTGCAATCAGCGCCTCAGCTGAATATAAATGTCAAGAGCACCCTTTAGATCCCAGCACAGTGTGCGCTTGAACGAAGCTGTGCCGGCGCGCCGGTCGGGAGTTTTATCGCAGTTTTCTGCTTTAATGACCAAAATCCCAGTAGGAGGGTGAGATGTAAATATGTGCCTTATGTTCAGACACACAGTCACTTAGGGATGATATGTCAGAGATGATTCTGGGAAGTTCCAAGAGTCTGACTCGGTCTGAGTGAAAATGGAGTAAGGGTTAAACTTCTCGCTTTTCACTTGGAGATTTCTAAAAATGCTCAGGGATGCTCAGAAGGGACAACGTTTTTCTGTTTCTCCATACTTTGGTCGTTGCTCTACCGGCGATCCTTGCTGGTCACACTTTCTGGCAGCGATAAATCACATCCACAAGCCAGTTTCCTGAACCAAAAACCGTTTTATATTGTTTTACAGATCATTTCATGTAACGATGTTTGTTTTTGATAAGAAATAAGTGTAACAGATCAGTTTGCTGGTTGGAGTGCTCTCCTGAGCCTGTAGTTCAGCTTATAATGGAGGTTTTGCTCTTCATCTCGGGAACTAAATTGAATAAATACTTCCTGCAATCCACCGCTTTATTGCTTCTTAGTCTAATTAAAAACAGTTCTGCTCCAACGTTGATCAGACATAACATAAAGCAACATTTCATTGAAGCCTCTTCAGATGTATCCATTTGCTGTAATACAGCCTGGTTGCATAATTTTTTCATCCATATGATGCATTGATGGGAGGGTCTGACCCTCTGCAGAGTCTTCCCCAGCACTTCCTGCAGAGGGTTCAGGCCCGGACTCAGCGCTGACTGATCCATGTGTGAAAATGTGTCATGCTTCCTGCACAATCAGAGCACGACTAACCCTGGCACTGCCATCTCTGAGCATGCTCGTACCTCATCAGGGAAGAGGGAATAGCTTTATTATTCAGTGCATTCAGGCAGCCAGCGGACACATAAGCGGAATAATAATCCTCTATGCAGTTAATTATCCAAAGGAAGGTTCTGACTTGTTTTGTGAAGGCCTGCAGAGCTAAGAAGGAAGCTCACACACACCACAGGGATTGCTTCTTTCCTGCTTAACAGATGCCACACCTGAACAAAGTGCTACAAAGAACACGCCTTGAAAGTCTTGTTTGAAACAAGCGGGCAAACAGAGTAAAAGAGAATAAAACAAAAAAGACAACAAGGTTTTTCACCTCATAATTAACCCAACCTTAAAATAATGGATCATTATAAACATTGTAGACAAAGCTACAATTCTGATTTGTAAATGTATCAAAGGGACATAGAAGAGGATGCTAATGATGTAGCAAGCAGATCATTCATTAACTGAGAGGCTTCCTTAGTCATTAAACCAGTTTCCATACCGAG
Organism: Kiunga ballochi; assembly: GCA_037177335.1. NCBI lineage: Eukaryota > Metazoa > Chordata > Actinopteri > Atheriniformes > Pseudomugilidae > Kiunga > Kiunga ballochi. The sequence goes on along the minus strand of JBAMIG010000026.1, from coordinate 9,920,564 downwards.
GAACAAAGGTTGTGCACTGGTGTAGAAGTACGCAGCGTTTTATTAATGTATCAGGCAAAGCAATCTGGGAGACATTTTCTCTGCTTTATGTAGGCCTTCAGGCTTTTATTTTCTGATTTCTCCATGTTAATAATCAGCATAAAATTATTCCAAAAAACCGAATTGACGTAAATGCGAAATATTCCAATAACTCCAATAAAGCTGGAAATGCAGACACACTGAGCTGGGATTAGACGTGTTTGGACGTAGATGCATCAACTGTTGAACTTATTCGACCAATCAGAAGTAATCATTTCGTTTCTGATAAAAAGCAAGATGTTTAATCTGAAAGTGATCTTAAAGGGAAAAGCTCACCACATCTAACACCTTCATGCTGTTCATGAATCTGTCAGATGCACAAATGTTCTCTAAATCCTTTGTACAAGTTAAAAGGACATGTCAATATCCTGATGAAAGTACTAATTACATTTAATAAAACTAATGTTTGTGTTTTTATGGTTATTGGAAGATATATAAGAGCCATTCATCACTATCTGCCTCTTGTTAGAGGCGGATGCTTACAGATCTACTTTGTAGGTGAAGTCGTATCCTCAATGTGACGATGCTTTAATACACACATGGATGTAGTCTAGTTTACCAGCAGGTTTAGGAATACCACCAATAGAAGTGAAATATCCCTGCCAATGATTTTCTAATCTAAATAGATGAATTCAGGGGAAATAAAATGCTACATTAGCTGCACGATCAGACATTTAAAGAGCTTTACTTTAAAAAACCCAGGGCTTGTATTGGTTTGCCTTCTTGATTTTTGCACCCGTTGAAATTAAAATGATCATTTTCTGTGTCTGTGAGTGGAATAATTTAAGTTCATTGAGGATTTACATAAGCTGAAGGATGTAGGCTATGAAAAAGGGTTGTTTTTGCCCCTGAAAACACAGATCTGCAAGGCTTTTCCAACACGGATCACAGCGAAACAGTCCTCCTATGTACACTCTAAGCCCTCTGAACACACATGTACACCCTAACATACACACACGATTACAACAAGCGCTCATTTCCCTGCTGTCCTCCCATCCAAAACCCATGAGCGGTCCAGGCTCATGCTTTTCATCGCCCCCACTCTTTGTGCAGCAGCATGGCAGAGGTGAATCCTCTGCTGCCAGGAAACGGAATAAAACAATGGAGTCAGTGAGACATAGCAAGGCTAATGGCTTCACTGCCACCTCACCTCCCCTACCTTCGCTTATCATGTGCTAAAGTATTCATCGAGTCTTGATGGCGCTGGTCATGCATGACACTGATTCATTTAAATGCCCTGGAAAGAAAGAAGAGTCTTTCACACACCTGCAGAGTTGGCAGAAAACCATTCAGCAGTGGTATTTTGAATCAGCATTTTCTATCTCAAGATGGTGCAAATGTTTGCTTATCATTTTAATGTGTCCTGTAATGGTTCTGGTGGGAGATTGCTGTGTTATATGACAGTGATGGGTATATTCAGAGCTACATTTTCCTACCCTGCAGCATGGCAGGACTGTTTGAAGCCTAAGATGTTTTGTTTGTGTAAAAATGTAACAGAGCTTTATTAATTCCAAATGAAACAGAAATTTTGGCGGTCATGTGCAATAATGCATAATGTCACAATCCAGTGTTCTGGGAAATTTTTAGGGAATATATATATATATATATATATATATTCCACCACTAGATATGTCACCTGAGGGGCTACCAGAGGTGGGACAAAGTCATTGTGTAGCAAGTCCCGAGTCAAGTCCCAAGTCAGGACTAGCAAGTCCCAAGTCAAGTCCCGAGTCGAGACAAAAAGTTCAGAGTCAAGTACAAGTCGTCAACACTAATTTTTAAGTCTCAGCCGAGTCACCATAAGATCTTTGTCAAATTGTTTTTGTTATAAGTATTGAAATATTAAGTTTACACAAAATATTTTTCTGTAATTTCTGCTTATTTAAACACTTTTTTAAAATTCAACACTTATGTGTTTACAATAAACAGTCCTGTAAAATATTAACAGAATATTATTTCCATTTATTCAGTTCA